>VYXH01006349.1:48069-70577 GCA_013397275.1 Burhinus bistriatus | reverse complement strand
GGGTTGCCACATTTTTTAGATCCGTTTCTATAGTGTTTTTTTTTTTTTTTTTTTTTTTTGTGGTTGTTTTACAAAATGCCTCTCTGTCTGAGTTGAATGTCATTTTTGCTTTATTCCAGAGTTTGCTTTCTCAAGTAGCTTTTGGTTTCGGTACAGAATACTTGTCACGCTATGAAGAGCAAGGTCTTGGCCTACAGTGGGGTAACATTAGAACCAGTCCCTTGGAAGGAGATGAATACAGTTTTCTTTTTTCCATTAAAATGATGCTTTTTGATGCTTTTCTCTATGGAGTACTTTCTTGGTATCTTGATAATGTTTTTCCAGGTATGTCAATTTCTTATTCATACAAAGTAGTGGTAGTTGTTGTAAACTGTGCTAGTCTAATCAGTCTCTGGATATTTTTCTGTCAGAAAAAGGGCATTTGACATTGTACACAATGAGTCTTATCCAGTATAGCAGCACTGGTTTATTAAGGGCTTCCACTTTTCTCTTTCCTTTCTCCTATTTTAGTCCTGAAGAGACTGGAAAAGGAGGAAAGAGTAAAAAGGAGAATGCAATTTCTGGCCCTGTTTTAAAATCTAAATAGAAAATAAATCTACAAAAATATCATGTGCCAATTTGTGTACATGTTTTTCTTTTGAGAAGTTTCAGCCATTTCTAGTAAGAACTTTTTAAATTTTTGAAAATACAGAAATAACAGTTCTAGTTCACGTATATACTATGGCCACGTTAGGCTGCCTTTCTTAAAGGATGGTACTATTTCCTGAGACATATACTGTGTCGTAGGCAGCTGTGAAAGTTCTGTGTGGATTTATTTTATTTCTAAATTGGAATCCTGGTTCTAGTGCAAGTTCACAAAAGGATTTTCTTTGTTATCAATTACAAAGTTTGGGAACTTTCTTTGTGAGAAAATGGTTTGTCCTTGTAGCTTAAATGATTATCTTGCTTCTTATTGAATATTGCTACAGTATAATAAATGCAGACTTTTATGCTGTACAAGCAAGTGAGCTTTCTTTTCATTAATTTATTACTCCCACATGTGAACTGCAGTTCCAGAATGTGTTTCTTGGCAAATGGCTATCTTTTTTCTTTTTTCCTTTTTTTTTTTTTTGCTTGAGTGATTGCTCAGTATTTGAGATCTTGCAGATTTTCTAGCTATGAAGGAAAATTAATGGTAGATAAGGTAAGATGGTGCTTGTCTGCACACATCACTTATGACAGTTAATCCAAATCAAGAAAAGACGAGGATTTGTTAAATGGTTTTAGATGTGTCTGAGGATATTTTGTTACAAATTAAAATATGACCTTAAATCTGCTTTGTTTCTGTCCCTACCAAAGTGAACTATGCTACACCAAATCAATGTCTTTTCAGTTTTTAAGAAATGTGTCCTCACAAAGAAGTTTAATACAACTTTAATATACTTATTTTCAAAGCTGATTTGCAGTAACTTTCCTAAAAGTTCCTCTTTGGAGAAGCCTTTGTTGCAGTTCTGTTTATTTGAAAAAGGATGGACAATGTACCATTTCCATGAACACAGCAGGAATTAAACAACAGGAGTTTCATTGCTCATAGATCCAAGTTGTTTTTTTTCAGCCAGCACTTTACACAAAAGTAATGCTTCCCAGGGCTTCTATTCATTAGCTTCAGTTCCTCCCAACATTTGTTTTAAGTGTCTCCTTGGCTTTCTGCTCCTCTGTTTCTGTGGAATTTCTCATAGCATTTCTCTATCATACACATGCAGACCTACCAAATCAATGCTGTAGTGTTTGAGCTTACTATGAGTTCCCTGGGTAATCCTTTGAACCATATGGTTCAGCTCCTGCTCAGGTTTTTCTGCAGCCAGCCACCCATTGGCACACTGGTCCTTTGGCTATTTGAGCATTCTGCTTCATAATGGAGTTCACTTGGGTTTTGCCTTCATCCTGAATGAGAAGCTGTTGTTTCAGCCACCAACTTCAAAGGGGTATAATCCAGTCTATAAACAAGTGCAAGGCAAACTGCTTATGGATGCAGACAGAGCGTTTGTGTGCATTAATGGGAGTACAAGTGGTTGCCTGGCATACAGGGTATTTTTGGTAAGTCAGAAATAAGCAGGCACATTCATAAACAGTGGTTTTCAGTACAGAAAAAACTGACCATCTTTCAGTGAGCATCACTAATTCCCGTTGCTTATTTTGAATAAGTAGCACAACACCAATAACATCTGGGTTCACAAGGATGCCAGTTTTAAACATAGCTCAAATCCCTGCATTCCATAAATCAATAAGATCCAGGAAAACAGTGTTGACTTGCACTAGCTCTGGTCTGGCCGGGCAAGAACTGAGAATGTTATTGTACTTTCTCTTTTCAAAACAGAATTAACCTGTGATCAAAAAAGGCCATTTCTGCTTAAGAAAAGGATTACTCTGTTGTCACTTTTCCGGCAAGGCTGTGTGCTGAAATAACAGCCAGAGTCTCTTTTCTTATTGCTAGTTTTGAATTCAGGCCCAGGGTAATAAGTAATATATATAATTAATATAATATTATTTATATAATTATCTATTATAATATAATAAGGTAATAATGCAATAACTCTCAAGTGTTAAGTAGGCCTTAAAAGAAAATCCCTGAATGAGGCTGGGATCCCATCTTAAGCAATCAGGATGTTCCTTGGCAGCTACTGCCTGGTTGGTGAGGATTCAGATTATCCCCGTGTAGGGAGTAGCTTCATTCTGTAATTAAACTACGTTCTACTTAAGAAAAGGTAAGGCCAATCAGATCACATATTTTCTGATTCTACTTCTGTCCAAAAGAAAAAAAAAATCTGCAAACAGAATCTGTTCTGTCAGGTACTTTGTGGATGGTTTGACCTGCTGATATGCGACGCTAGGACTGCAAGTGTTTATAAGTATAGCTCAGACTTTGCATAGATGAATTTGTGCCCACTGAGGAATGTGTTTATGAAGTGCACTTTACCTGCTTATTTTTGTTTTAGGGGACTATGGTCTACCACAGCCTTGGTATTTTCCTGTGCAGGAATCTTATTGGCTTGGCTCTAGAAACCCAAAAGCTGAGAAAACAGCAACTGCTGATGGTGAGTTCTTTTAAAACTTTCGTGTTTAGAAATAACGTCAAAACCACTGATCCGCTTAGAGGTGACTGTGTAACATTTCCATTACCTGAGCTGCTGCAAAGATTAGAGACAGCCATACACTGGGAATCTCAACAGGTGCCTTTGAACTTGGAGTGGCCTGCTATTATTAGAGTTATTAGAGGTGAGTCACTGTTACATCTGAGAGCCTTTAAAGCATGGGTTAACAAGCAACACCAAACCTCTACTCTCTAACCAACGCGTTTTGAGACATTCAGGGAGTTCTTATTGCCCAACACAGCATTTGTGAAATGAGTCAAAATGAAATACAATGTTGATCTTACTTACACTGAGGCTTCCCCATCTTTCTAAACCTGATTCTTTCTATCTAGTTTGACACTAATTTAAGTCTGTTTACTTTGGGTTTGTAAGCAAGATCAAAACTGATGCCACCCTTGGACCAACTTGGATGAGTGCAAAAGTACTGCTTTTGCAGATTTTTTTTTTTCTGTGCATTGATACTGGAGTAATTAAGAACAACATGTGGGTGATAGTAATTAAATAGGAATTAACACAGAATGATGATTAATGTCTGAAACAGAGACTTGCTGAAGGTGGTGTTTTGAAATTTGTCTTAAATTTACCAAGTAACAGTGAAAACAGTCAAAATGACAGATGAAGAAATACTTTCTTCAGTCTTCTCATTACTGTCCTTACTCTTCATCAACTCCGACAGGCTACTGACAAGGCAATCTCATCTCAGGGTGATACCTGTAAACCGGAAGGGAGTTAATCCTTTTTGTGATGTGCTGATAATATCTCCACTGCTCACATGTTTTAATCAGAAAATAGGAGATTATAACATTGGGTTTTTTGAAGAGGCTTTGCCTTCTGGTGAGTTCTGAGGGAATGAACAGGTTTTCCTTTAGACTTGCTGTGGAGTGCATTCAAAATGGTAGAGGTTTGTCAAGATATTATGGAGTCTGTTACCTGTTTTGGCTTTGCAAATGCTGCCCACCAGATTAGAATTTGACTGTATAGGAAGGAGGAGGAAAGAGCCAAAGGAGGACTTGGAGCATGTTTATAGATGAATGGAAAATTTCTGAAGACCCAGATAAGATGTCAGCCACCACATCTCATTGACTTTCTGTGGAATTTGGACATATCCTGCATGAGAGCTCCTTTGAATATCTCAGATTTGGAGCACAGTCACTTACAGGACTTCAGCCTTTTCTATTTATTTTGTTTAAGCCTAAATTTAGTAGAAATGAAATCCATTTTCTGGTTATCTTAATGCCTCAACTTCTGTGTGTTCTTTAATATATTTCCAATATGAGGCGGACTCATGATTTCTTAGCACCCAAACTAAATGTTGTGAGAAGGCTTGAAAGCCCCAAAATATTGAGTTGCTCAGGTAGGTCAGCAACAGAGAAGTTTATGGCTACTACTTTATTGCCAGATTTTTATTTTATGGGGTTTTAGTAGCTTTTCTTAAATTACTTAGAAAACATTTTGCTTAAGTGAAGCCCAGAGTTTATTTTGTAGGTAACGTTACATCAGATAGCTGAGCTGATCTAACAGTTCACTGTTTAGAAAAAACGGGGCAATCTCGCAGTCCCACAGCGGTCATCCTAGTTCTGCTGATGCTTATAGAATCATGGAATGGTTTAGACTGGAAGCGACCTTAAAGATCATCTAGCTCCAACCCCCTTGCCATGGTCAAAGACACCTCCCACTAGACCACATTGCTCAGAGCCTCACCCAACCTGGCCTTGAATGCTTCCATGGATGGGGCTTCCACAACTTCCTTGGGCAACCTGTTCCAGTGCCTCACCACCCTCACAGTGAAAAATTTCTTCCTGAGATCTAATCTAAATCTACCCTCTTCCAGTTTGAAGCCGTTACCCCTCATCCTATCAGTACATGCCCTTGTGAAAAGTCCCTGGTAAGCCTTCCCTTCTGGAATCCATTCCCAGGAACACAACGAACAAGGTGATAGGAAATAATGAACATGGATTTACCAAGAGCAAATCTTGCCTAACCAAGTCTGATCTATTCTGTGACAACTGGATCAATGGACGAAGGGATGCCATTTAACTTGACTTTAGCAAGGGCTTTAGCATGGATTCACATAGTATTCTGATAGCCAAATTGATGAGATACAGGCTGCTTGAGCGGACGCTAAAGTGGGTAGAAAATTGACTGAACTGTTGGGCCCAAAGGGCTGTGATCAGCAGTACAAAGCATAACTGAGGACCAGTTATTAGTGGCAGGGGTCTGACAGGAACTGACACTGGACTTAATACTGTTTAATGACTTTATTAACAGCCTGAATAATGGGATAGAGGGCACCATGAGCAAGTTTGTGAAAGATACCAAATTGGAGGAAATAGTGAAGTGCAGGGCAGCTCTTCAGAGAGACCTCAACAGCCTGGAGAAATGGCTTCATAGGAACCTCATGGAGTTCAACAAAAGTAAATGCATAATTTACTTCTATGTAAATTTACTTTCATGGGATGGGATAACTCCACAGGACAATACAGATTGGCAACCATCTGGCTGGCAGGCAGCTTTGTAGAAAAGGTCTGGTTGACAACATGTTGAACATGAGCCATCAAGCGTGCCTGTGTAACCAGGAAGACCAGATGCATCCTGGACTTTATTAGCAAGAGTATAACCATTAGTTCGAGGGAAGTGATTTTTCCCTCCTAGTCAGCACTTGCAAGACCGCATCTGGAGTACTGTGTTGTCCAGTGTGGGGATCCTCATTGAAAGGAAGACAGAGTTACTGGAGGGAGCTCAGTAAAGAGCCACCAAGTTGATTAGGTGCGGGAGCATATAACATATGAGGAGATGCTGCTGAGCTCAGCCTTAAGCAAGAAAGATAAGACAGAACTAGACTTCTCAGATGTGCCTAGTGGAAACATGAGAGGCAATGGATGTAAGCTGGAAAACAGGAATTCTGATTCAATATAAGAAAAAAATTGTTTATTGTGAATGTAGTTAGAACACTGGAAAAGGGTTGCTCAGAAAGGTTGTGAAATCTCCATTTTTGGAGATAGTCACTGTGATCTGAACTGGCCCTATTTTTTGAGGATTGAATTGGAGATCTTTTGGAAGTCCTTTCTAATCTAAATTATTCCGTGATTATCTCAGGCTAGTGCTGATACTTATTACATTCTCTCTTCTACAAAACATTGCCTTGGGTTTTCTCGAGCAGGGACAGTTGGAAAGGTCATCTCTGATTAATTCCTTTGTAGGAGGCACGTGATTCTTACCTGTTTGAAGAACTAAGACTCTCCAGTGCCTCAGCTTACATGAACAACTGTAGAACTTTTCTCAACTCATTTTGTTATGGGTTTCCTTCAGGGGTAATACTAAGCATTTTCTTAATTTATCATAAATGGTTAATATGTTGGGAAGAAAACTGGATAAGAAAATGTCAGATAATGTAAATGCACAGCTGAAAATGAAGCTAAACTGGTAAATTATCTTGGTACTTTTAAAATTTATTTCTATCAGTGCATGTTTGTATTCCCCACTTTGCCATTTTAGGTGACATGGTGAAATTGTTTATATTGCTATTTGTGCATCAGGTACTTTTATACAGTTTTATGGACAAAAATTTCTTAGAGCAGAAAGTTATGGTGAAATTTCACAACAAAATTAAATCCTAGGCCATCTGATAACTTACAGTTGTGCTAGTTGCATTGTTCAAGCTGCCAGCTTGAATTTGTGTTATGTAAACAGTTCCTTCAGGGGCTCACTCTTCTTATATCGCTGTTTTTCATGCTTCAAGCCTGTCCCTGTTAGTGATTTTGTGTGACGGTTTTCCTTCATGGCAGCAAGGTCTAAGACCAAATTGGGAAGCCAGAAATTCTTGTACAAAAGTTAACACCAACTCACTCCAGCATGGAGCTAGTCTCTTAATCTAAGTAGCAGTTTAGCAGTTTGCTTTTCATTTGACCTTTTCATTTTGTTTTTCTTCTCTTACTCCCTGTAAGTCTGAGAAGTGTTTGTATGGCCTTTCTCTTCATGTGGTGAAGAATTTGGTCTAGAGCTTCATGGACAAAGTATAAAGCATGTACCTAATATTAGTCAGGATCTTCTACTCTTGAGTCTATAATTGCAAATTATCAGTTGTCTTCCTTAAATATCTGTTCCTGACACTGTGAAGCAGATTTTAAGCTGGATGGCTTTGAGTGCTGTGTTCCTAACCTGAGTAAAACACTGATGATTAATGCTCTTGGAGAGCTCAACACTTAGGACTACCTCCTTTTCCTCAAAGTACCTCTAGAGATAAGAGAAAATTAAATTTTAGTTTATTAAATGTTGGTTACTTTTGGTTTATATAGAAAAAAGTCCAGAGTCAGAAGGCTGTGTGGATCAGAAGGCCATGGAAGGGGGGAAAAATGAAAGCAGAACAAAGGAATCTGAAGAACCTGAAAAGCCAGAAGAAAAGAGGGACAATCAGGGAGAGAAGGATGGTAAAAAAAAACGATGTAAACACAAACGAGAAAAAGAACCTGTCGAGCAGGGGAAGTCTAAGACAGATGTCCAGGATGAAGATGAAATTAATAGTAAGGAGAGCAAGCAACCTAAGTACTTCTGAGATACTATACTCATTATACTTAATAAAAAACTAGCTGTAGGAATGATTGGAGTCAAACTACAACAGCCCAGTAGGCTACAGAGGACAGCACACAACTGCCAGAGCTAAGCTCAGGAGAAGCACTGACTCTCCCAAATACTCTCTTACTGATTCCTCTACATTCGCAATCTCTTAGAATATTTTAGCCACCACATATAAAAGCTACCTTCCAGAAGAGTTCTGCAACTTTTTTTTTTTATCGTGCAAATGCAGTCTGTTTCTATAGCAAGTTAGTGTTCATGCTGAGGGAAGCCTCAGAGACACATACATTGACTTCTTAGAATTAAACAGAGCCATGACTTCAATAAAAACACTTATGCTGAGAGGAATGTTCTTGCCTTCTAGCCCCTCCCCCCCCCTTTTTTTTGCCTGTCTTTAGTGTGTCTTGCATCTTTAGGGAAAGGCTGCTTACAAAGGGATTTATCTGAAGTGCTCTGTGTGTCTGTCTGCAGCCTTTTATGATGCCACCACCTAAGAATTCCTGAATGACCTGCCTTGTTTTCAAGTCCCAGTGTCTTCTTTTGTGGGGAGCCAGAGGAGTTTTCTGTATGTGATGCTCAGCCGAATGCATGTGGATTCTCTAGCAAAAGTAGCTGCTACAGACAGCTCTGGGCCCACTCTGACTCTCTTGAAAAGCTAGAGATAAAAGTAAGGTCGTTGGAGCTCCTCACGTAGGCACTGAAAACATGCATTCAGGGTGAATGGAAACAGGACAGGACTTCAAAAGAAAAAAGACAGGCAGAGGGCAAAGGTTATTTCAGCCAATCTTCTCCTAGTACTGCCTTATCTTTGTGGTGCTGTACTCATCAGCTCCCAGGTTCCAGCTGCTCCATGGCCACAGAGGAATGGTTTTGCCTGTCACTGTACAAAAAAGCCTGCCAGACACACAGGAAGTGGGAGATGTGGAGAAGCCAAGAGCAGATCTGGTATGGTTCAAGGACACAGTTTCCAAAATGACTTCGTGTAGGAGCTGGTGCTTCGTGTAAGAGTAATGGGGTAGGAAATGGAGAGTAGTTCTAATGGCTTAACTCTAGTGAAGTCCAGTACTAGCATGGGCTAGCAAAGCAGGACAGACGCACTATAAATCTGTCCTAATTGCTTGATATGCTTTAAGCAGGGCTTTCACCAAAGCACTATCCACATCCCCCACAAATGCTGCCACCTCTGAAGAAAGACCTAAACCAAAATTGCGCTGAGGGATCTATTCTATCCTATTCAGGATCAGAGCGGAGAAATATGAATCACAAAAAAAAAAAAGGGATCTCAACCCTCCACCAGTATCCTTCATGTGATGCAAAGCAGATACTGGGGGAGATCATCAGAGAATTTGCCTCAGAACTTGTCAGTGAGTTTTGCAGGCTAACATGAATTGATCTTGATACATATAAACTGAGGGTGGTACCTCAGTTGCCAGCATATGCAGAACTATCTAGCCAGACTCCATGTGAACTTTTGTAAGTACAGGGATGTTTGTACTTGGTCCAGTAAGGTAAAAGGAAACCTAGCTTCCTTCACAAAGCAAAAGAAAAGTTTGTCATAAACATACTTTAATTAAAAAAAAGCTACCCGTTCCAGATTAATTATTTCAGCTGCTCTGTAGTATACACAACTTTCTCATGTACAACATACTTGGGACTTTTTCCTGAGTATTATTTATAATGACAGTCATACAAGACACTGATGGAGGTGGGGCTGGTTTTATCCAGATGGCATTGGCTGCTCTTCACACAGGCCTGCTGGGTACTGAACAATTTACGTAAACTGCAATTGCAAAACAAGCCTTCCTACAAAGCCTTAAGCATTCTGTGTAAACAGAAGTGGACAGGGTCTTTAGTTTCAATTTCTCAACTCCCATAATTCACATTGCCCAAGGGCTTAATTTACTTCAAAGGAAGTTTGTTTTGTCTAGAAGCTGGTGCAATAAAACATCTTAATGGTGCTATTTACAGTAACGCATTTTTAATCCTGAGAGAAAACCATCCCATGTAGTGCTCATGCTAGGTACTGCCTAAGTCTTGAGCTGGCCTCAGCAAGTGGGTAAATTTCACCTAGTAAGATTAAAGGCAAATGTTGGGGTTTTTTTTAAGCATCATGGCAAAAGAATGCACAGCTGGGCAGATGATTTGAATGGCAGATTTCATCCTGGCTAGAAAGGCAACCTGCTGCTTGTTTAATGTAATCTCTCAGTTTATTTCAATATCTACAGACAACAATCCCAAATAATCCTCCTGAAAACAGAAAGCATGTTCAGCTTCACCTGATCCAATGAGTTGCCTCTCCACAGACCATTACAGTTATGGGCTCTGCTTCTCCTGTCATTGATACATGAGTGAATCTAAATAAATTGCACTGCGGTTAGACATTTTGCCTCAGTTTGGTACTGGTGTGACTGGAGAATCTGGCCCTGGCACATGATGCTGTATTTTACTGGGCATGTGCTGTTGCTTCTGCACTTACTGATGTGTCATCAGAACTGGGATTAGAACATGTGCTTTTATTCCTTTTTCATTCTTGAATTCTTGCCTTTCAAGTAAATACATTCTTTGAGCCTGAGCCAACAGGACTGATTCCAGGAGTATGCATTCAGAATCTGGTGAAGATTTTTGCGAACAGGCCCAAGCCAGCAGTAGATGGGATGAATATTACTTTTTATGAGGGCCAGATCACAGCCTTCCTTGGTCACAATGGAGCAGGAAAGACAACGACCATGTAAGTGTGTATTTTAGAAGAAGCAAATCCAGGGCAGTGCTCTATTGCTCTGTCCTGAGGAGCAGTCTTCTCTTTTCGCTCTTCACTTGTCTCTCTACCACCCCAGCAGCTAGCTTGAATGCACATCATCAAGCTTTTTCCAGACATGGAAATGCTGCCCCTAGGCAAAGAGAAGATATCCTGGATTAGGTAAAGCCTTGGGAGGGAGGCAATGCATGACAAAAACAAGTGAAAGTCTAGAGAGAAGGAAGCAATTCGCTCCCCCAGAATTCACTTCCCATGGCCATACTCCTGATAGGTGAAGAGGGAGAATGATCTTCTGGCTGAAAGACCTGAAGATTTGAAAGCCATCACACTCCGTGTGTTCTTGGTTTCTGTAACTGGCTTTAAGTCAGTCATGTTTTTTGGTTTGTGTGCAAAGGAGTATAAAATATAGGCACTCTTTAGACAAAATGGTTACATATATGCAAGATCCATGTCCAGATTAAAATGTTCTTCCAGTCCTAGAACCCTACTATCTCAGAAAGCTGGACTTCAGGAATGTTTAATTTTCTTTATACAGAATTTTATTTGGCAAAATAGGATTAATTGGTGAACAAAACATTTCCTGAGTCTGTGACAAGTTCACCAAATGTTGAAAGAACTGAAGTGTTTCATTGTGATGTTTCCCAACAGAACACTTTATATTTTTTAATTAAAAAAGACACTTATTTCAAATGCACTTTAAATTGCCTTTTTTTTTCTTTTATTTTTCTGCAAGAAATGTTTGACCCAAAATAAAAGCATTCTAATCTGCTGAAATGTTTTGTAAATTTGTTTTTCTAGTCTCCTGGCAAAACCAAAAATTTCTATTGCTTTCAAATCTTCAGAACTGAAAAATCCATTATTCATCCAAATCTAGTAACAGGTTCCTCCCAACTGCACCATAACATTCAGCCCCCTTCCATTTTACAGAAAATAAAGGCATAAGGCATGAGTCAGCATGGCTGGAAACCTCAAACCATTATTCTCTACCTTGGTCCTAGTGAGCTTCATTTTAGACCCTTTTGTATTATAGGGGTGATGTAACATGCTAAACAAACTACGCTGAAACAGAGTAGCTGACTAAACAGTTTATTAATGCAGACCAGAACCATACAGGCAAGTGTATCAAAAATCATGTTAGCAGATCCACAAGATTCTCACTATAGCAAGGCAAGAGTATTTATATGTATGGTTTTTACTGGAGTTGTTTCATCAAAGCCCATGGTAACAAGTCCTCATGCTCCATCTAGTGGAATCATGCAATGCGTCTTCCTAATCTGGCACAAAAAGATAGGAGAGTGGGAATTTCCTCATTTTATTTTCCCAGGTCGATACTGACAGGCCTCTTCCCACCCACCTCTGGAACTGTGCTGATTGGTGGCCTGGATATTCAAACTCACATGGACTCCATTCGGCACAGATTAGGCATGTGCCCTCAGTACAACATCTTATTCAATCAGTAAGTATCATTCCATACTAGCTTTAAGAATAAGGGTCCCAGTCTGCATGCTTGACACATCCCCAAAGCCTGTGTTGTTTTTCTTACGGTGCTGGCAGTAGATAGATCTCAGAGGCATTTCTCCAGCTCTTAACACTCGCATAGGGTAGGCGCTGTCCTTCAGTAGAAATCTGCATCACTTAGCTGGGAACAAAGACATTTCCAAGGGAGATGACAGTGCTCTTGGTGTTGGTGTTTTCTGTTGCAGTGTGGGTTAGCAGGAGTTCCACCTGGGGATTCATGCATTATAATTTAGGCCTCCTAAAGCAAAAAAATCTGAGATGATAATGCGGTAGCAGGATATTTTTACACCCATTTTGCACTATCATCGACCACTTAACTACCTTCTCAGGTGTTTTCCAGCTTCACTGCCATCAGTTTGTGTTCATTTCAACAGCAGACTCTTTTCTTAATGCAGCTACTCGCATTAGCTCCCATTTTATTCCCATAAATGTATAGCTTGACATCTGCTATACCTGTTCCTTTAGTAGCAGGTTCTGCTTTGAAAAGGCAGAGAAAGAGCCTATGACATCTGAGTGGAGTGTGTTGATCCCAAAGATCTGTGATCCAGGTTTAGGGTAAAACAGCCCCTCTTCCTTTAGCAAGATAAAGCTAGAGTGAATTTATTGCTGTTTGGGAAAAAATCTGCTTATTCACTTAGATTGCCTTGGTGCCTTTCTGTCTGATTTCACAGCCTTACTGTAGCAGAGCACATCTTGTTTTATTCTCAACTGAAAGGGAGATCCAGGGATGAAGCTGAGCAAGAGCTGGAAACGATGCTAGAAGACATGGGCCTCAGCCATAAAAGGAATGAAGAGGCTCAAAATTTGTCAGGTGCCCACAGGATTGTTCTAAGATGTTTTTTCTGCTGCCTTTTCTTTGTCTTTGGGCAATTATTGTTTGAATTACATGCTTGAGGCCATATTTTAACACATCACTGTGCATTGGGGAGGTATTTGCTCTTGAAGAGTAAATCATAGAATCGTCTAGGTTGGAAGGGACCTTTAAGATGATCGAGTCCAACCATCAACCTAACACTGCCAAAACCACCACTAAACCATGTCCCTAAATGGGACTAATGGGACTGTAAAAATAGTAAAGTTGGCGCAACCTGTCCCTAAAGCTTCTGTTTCTTATAAATAATACAACAAATTCAGATATACTTAAAGCTGTTATCTCTAAATGAGTATATAAGAAAATCTGTCAACATAAGAAAAAAACAAAATACAATGTTCTATTATTTCAAGGCAAATGAAATATTATGCGATCATGCTGCTCCACTGTTTGAATCAGTATTCTATAATACTGTGTTACTTGGTAGGAGTAATTTCTTTCATTCTAAAGGTACAAATGCACATAGTATATTTGAACACATTTCACTTTCAGATTAAAAAGCTGATTTGAATAAACAGCCAGCTGTTCTTATACTACTTTGTTCTGATTGCAACTATAAAAGTTGGCTAGTTTCACATCAGAACATGAAAATCTCATATCTTCCTACTTTTGCTTCTGGCAAGAAGCAGAAAATACCATACATAGATGAAAAATATATTAAAACAAATTTTTTTTTAGGACAAGAGGTAATGGGCACAAACTTGAACATAGGAAGTTCCATCTAAACATGAGAAGGAGCTTCTTTACTTTGAGGGTGGCAGAGTGGCAGAGCACTGGAAGAGGCTGCCCAGAGAGGTGGTAAAGTCTCCGACTCTGGAGACATTCAAAACCCGCCTGGATGCCATCCTGTGCAACCTGCTCTAGGTGACCCTCCTCTGGCAAGGGGGTTGGACTAGATGATCTCCAGAGGTCCCTTCCAACCCGTGTGATTCTGTGATTTTTTGAACAAGCTGTTCTGAACTTCAGAAGAAAAATGTGACTATTGATTTAACATTGCAGAAATATTTGTCTGAGGATGGGTTTTGTTTTACTTGTATCAGTTTGTCCCTATGCTGAAAAGTAGTGTTAGTTACATCCCTGCCACTTAATGTAACTCATCTCAGACTCCTGGATGTGTCTGTCCTCTGGTAGGTGGAATGCAAAGGAAACTGTCCGTTGCCATTGCTTTTGTGGGTGAAGCAAAAGTGGTAGTCTTGGATGAGCCCACTTCTGGAGTTGATCCATACTCCAGGCGATCTATCTGGGATCTTCTGCTGAAGTATCGCTCAGGTAACAGGTTTGAGAGTGGAAATAGTTTTAGGTTTGTTTTAAAAACCCTGTCATAGATGCAGCATGTGCCTGCTGTGTAAACTGTCACAAGTAGTGTGATATGAATACAAGCAAACAAGTTTCTTTGAACAGGTACCTATGGATGTGGCAAACCTGGGACCTGGCTCTGGTGCAGAGAAAACCCTGCATTAATTGCCAAAAAACTAAGCACAGTTTTGAGTTCCAGAGAGAGTCCATGCCTTAAACATCCCTCTTTGTTCCTTCTAGGCAGAACCATCATTCTCTCAACCCATCACATGGATGAGGCAGACATCCTTGGAGACAGAGTAGCCATCATATCCCAAGGGAAACTCTTCTGCTCGGGCTCTCCTGTATTCCTAAAGAACTGCTTTGGGTCTGGCTTCTATCTCACTCTTGTTCGCAAGATGAAAAACACCAGAATTGGAATGGCTACGGTAAGTGTGTAGCTCCCTCCCTGCACACGTAATCTGAAAAATACTTAACGTGTATTTATGCAGTGCACCAAAGTAGAAAGCAGTTAAGTGCTGCTTGAGGCTGTGTACAAAACTGACTTCAAAATGAAGAAAGCAGTTGGAAAATTTGATGGCACCTCATGAAATCATATGGATACGTGAGTCTCTGTAAAAACCTTCTCTGGTTATATAAAGATGTATTCAGCCAGACAGGTGAAAATAATAGGTAGATATGAAGCCCTCAGTGGTCTCAAGTTCCCTCTCATCAGTTAAGTATGTATAAACTTTTACCAATCAAGTTGCCTTTGTCCATATACTGGTCTTTCTGATGCTTGCTTTTGCAGTACACTGGTTGTAAACACAGTGTAGTCTAGCATCTAGCTCAGATGCCAGAAGAGTCTACATTTATCCATAGCTAATCCAGCCTCACACAGCTTGAGAAGTAGGGATCTGGATTCTTTCTGCTGTTAGTAGTGCTTCCAGGCTTAGTAGCAACATGATCTGTCTACTCACGGCCACTGCTGATCACATTTCCCTAGGTATCTTGCATGCAATTTAGAACTGACAGATATGCTTTGTGCAGGTGGATTTGTGTTTTCTGCATTGCTTAATCCAGTCCTCAGACAACTTTCAGTATAATATGTTCGAGATGCTACAGATAGGACATATTTTTCACTGACTCAAGCAGTTCAAAGGCTGACACCTTTACATCCTGTTGTGCATGTATCTGAAGCACTTTCATCTTTGTATCTGTTGCTTGTCCATGCTAGTCACTTTGTAGCTGTGGATCTAGGTGCTCCTGCTCCTGCTCCAGCTGTGCACGCAGGGACAAAGAAGGAGCTCCAGAGCAGGAACTGGATGGTAAGAAGTGGGGTGGTTCTGCATTCCAGCATATAGCTATGCCTCCTGTTATGCTGCAATCTCGTCTTACAGATCAATGTTGCTGAGGCCCACTTGTTCAGTACTTGTGTCTAACATCTGTATTGTATTGTAACATGGATTTGATAAGGTTTCTTTGTGGTTTTGCTTACCATTGCTTGTTTTTGATGTATATGTGGTCTCGGGTACAGATGATGAACTGGAAGTTTGTGTGCTTTGGAAGTATAGACTGAGTTTTGAACTACTCTGCACCAAAATCTGTAATTTCTTAATGAAAACTGAAGCATACCTAGAACAAAGGAAACTGGCTTTCTCAGAAGTCATTTTGGCTTTTCTACATGAGAGAAGTTAATTAGATATTCCTGAAAATTTTGTTGTGCTTTATTAACAGACCTGAAATAGTTTACTGCTACCTAGTTCCAGAGCATAATTAGCAACATAGCCCAGTCTAGTACAGAATTAACTGAGATATCTGTGAGTTTTGTAATAGAGCAGTCCCCTTTTGTATAGTGCAAACAACAGCTTTTGAAATCATGCTTAGCATGGTTAAATATTCATTCTTTGAACACTGTTTTGACTTTTCACAGGAGATCTGAATGAGCTAGCAGAAGTAATTCATCATCATATCCCAGAAGCGAAATTAATTGAAAGCATTGGTCAGGAACTCATTTACCTTTTGCCCAATAAACACTTTAAACAGCGATCTTATGCCAGTCTCTTCAGAGAACTGGAGGAAACATTGGATGACCTGGGACTCAGCAGTTTTGGAGTTTCAGACACACCACTTGAAGAGGTAACAGAGAGATTGAAGTAGCTACTGATCTTACCATCATCCCCAAAATGTTTTCTGAGACAGTTCCTGTTCTTAAACATGTAATCATACTAATTCCTAATATCCCCTTGAAAATCTAGTCACACTCAGAAAGTCTTTGGGATGGGCATAAAGAAAGGATCCAAGCCTTACTTCATGTTAGCCTTGTGCAGCATGACTCATTAGACTGAAATCTGTCTGTCTTTTTATCTTAGTTTCTTCCTTTATTTTCTGAGATATTTCATAACAGACCTCTGATTGTGTAATAAGCAGGAGTACAGACAAGGTATCTAAATTTTTTTTTCTGTTACAATTAATGTATCGTGTTTCAGAGGTCAGGTTATTGTACCTGTTCTATTCTAACTGGGAGATGTATTTGTCTCTGGCAGGTTTTCCTAAAGGTCACAGCAGAAGCTGACCCTGGAATGCAAAAAGCAGGTATAGATCCATGAATCAGTATTTGATAGACTTTTCTTGGGACTTTTCTGTATTCTGAATGCCAAGTAAAGAAGAGCCTCAGAACTTTCAGTCTTTGTATGGTGTTCTTGCCAAAATAAATTTAGTCAGCAAATACCTGTTTTTAGGGCCTGACATGATATCTGAGAAACAAGACGAAGTCAGCAGAAAGACTTTTATTTAGATTGGATGGGGTTCTTAACTATGTAAATAAAAGTGGAGTGTCAAGCCCCCAGATGTCAATGGTTTTAGTAGTTTTATAAAAAGTACTTTGCTGACCATTAGTCCATAAACTACATACATGATTAACTTTTTCATCCTGCTGAGTAAGAGGAGTGTTAACCTATATGATGCCACTAGATACAGGCACAGTGCAACAGTTGTAATTAAAGCAATCTGGTGATGTGATATATATAGTTGGTAAAATCTGGAGCTCATTAAAATGTTTGTGCTACCTTCATGTATGGAGGATAAAGTGTCTTATCTGCCCCTTTTCATCTTAAACTAGGAAACACTCAAAAAAATGGTTCTACTCTTGACAAAACTTCTAGTGAGAACAAACCAGCTGAACAAACCACACTGAAAACTAATGACACTTCTCGAATGCCAGTAGGCATAGCAGGAGATCAAAATGAAGGCAAAGGGTCCCGACAGTATAAAGGTTTTCAGCTTGTACATCAGCAGATCAAAGCACTGCTCATCAAACGGTTTCACCATGCCTCCCGCAGCCACAAGGACTTCCTAGCCCAGGTATTGACTTATTTTGCTGTTCTTGACTCTTTCTCACAACATTCTCAAGGCTGTCTTTCCCAGCAATGTCTCTATGCAAAGCAACAGAGGTGCTGCAAATGGGTAACAGTGTCCCTAACTGTTCTAATCATGATTCCACCTCTCCTGCCTCTTACTCTGTTTCTTTCTGCCTAGGGTCTATCACCCACACCAGCTTCATGCTTCAATCACTACTAGCCCAGCATTTTATGTTTAACATAATAAAGTTCTGTGACAACCAGAACCTTAACTGAAAGCATTGGAAATTAAATTGTTGGTCTTCAGGAGCTGAAGCAGATCTGATCTTTGTTCTCCTGCTGTCACTCCTTTGTTTATATATATATATAAAATAAGGTGTGTACAGTGTCACTCTACAACATATGTCTAATAACCTAGTGTGATGTTTTCATGTTCCCTGCAGATTGTTCTCCCTGCTAGTTTTGTGTTGCTGTCTTTAATACTTACAGTCATTATTCCTCCTTTTGGAGAATATCCCGCCTTAACCTTACACCCTTGGATCTATGGACAACAGTTTACTTTCTTCAGGTAAGAGGAATCACTGAGTAAAAGTACATCTGTCATACACCCTTTTCTCCCTAGGTTTAGGATCATGAGGCCCTGTCTTACTGGGCTTTTCTCACTCCGTGTGGTATAAAAAAGGATTAAGTCCGCTGGAATCAGCAGATTTAAAATAGCATGAAATTGGTGCAAGTGGAGAATACAGCTTCTAGTATGTCTAACCAATAGTCCTTCGAATATCTTGCTATCTTTGGTACTCTCCTCTTCCTACCTGAAGTCATGACCTCAGCACTTACAAAGTTACATATCCTGCCTAACAGGAGATCCAGGACTGTTTCTGATACGGCATTGAACTACTCCTATATTCATAATATTGGAGAACAATGAGATTCAAGCCTATCTGCTGACCTGTAGTAGATTTATTTCTAGTTAGTACAGTATTTGGGCAAAGTTATGGAAACAAGATGAAAGCAGATAGTGTTAGGTTTTATTAATGCTGCTTAGCAGTTTCTCCCCACACGGTATCCTTTGGCTAGGTCTGATTTTTTTTTTTTTTGTCTGCTAGCACTTTGTCTCCCTTCATTCTTCATAGAAACTTCGGTTCTGTTCTCTCCAGGTCACTGCACAATTCCTCTGCCTGTCCTGAACACTTGCTTCACCTTCACTGCCACATATTTCAAAGCTGAAGTTTCACCAAGTCAAAACATGTACAATGCAGAGGAAATTTATAAACGATGTTTAAGTCCTAGACTAGATCACAACTAGCAGAAAGCAGCAAAACTGAAGGCAGTGATTTTGAAGCATTTTCCTTGAGTTTCATACTGAAAAATTATATGAAACTTCAATTTACACATGGCAGTGTATGGAGCAGAGTTTGATATTCATACTTCTATAACACTTGGCATGAGCAGTATTCTGTAATCTAATGTTATTAGGTTGTTAGTTGCAGACACTTCACTATTAGCAGCATTGTCTCTTTGGCCTCAGCAAATGAAAATGCAGAATATATTTTTCATCTTCTGATTACTGAGTGTGACAGATCTGAGAAGACAGAAATGTGGATTCAAGCCTTTTTGGAGAATATTACTATAGGACTATGTCAGAAGCCATGCTTTAATATTAGGAGAAAAGAACCATTGCTTTAACCTGTTAACCATCTTGGAAGGTTCTGGGGTTTTGCATAAATAAATAAAATAATTGAAATATCAGCATTTGGAGGGGCGCAGTTGATTCCACCATATGGCTGTTCTTCACCAGTTGCTATGTGTATTCCAGTACAATACTTTGACAAAAATTTTCATAGAGAAAGTCCTATCTTATTCCTTTAGCAATGAACGTCCTGGCAGTGAGCAGATGGTCTCCCTGACTGATGCTTTCTTGAATAAACCAGGATTTGGAAATCGCTGCATGAAGAATCAGCCTCTTCCGTAAGTTGCTAGCTAATCTCTCTTGAACGAGATTCTAGCATGGTATTACTAGTGCAACTTGGGTAGTGAAACAAGAATGAATTGGCTTGACTTTTCACTAAAGCCAATGCTTCAGACGTATTGTTAGCAATACTATCTAGTGTCAGGTCAAAAGTAACAAACAGCAAGGCAACAGTGCCGCTGGATTAAGAACGATTCACAGTGCTCAATGTGACTAGCCAGAAGCCAGCTCATGGTAGCCCTGTATTGAGAATTAAGCATTCTTGAAATGTATGCCAGTAGGCCAGTGGGCTCAGACCCAGATCTTCACAGCTTCCCTGGCACTTCCCACATGTGAGTCCCCTCAGATTCCTCCTATTCCCACTGATGTGTTTGGAAGCAATAGCTTCAGCAATTGCTGAGATTGTGAAGTAGCGATAGGACAGTCTCTCTGATTTGAAGCTATTCTCACTCTGGAGGGCAACATTAGTAGAGCTCTTACTTTAACTTTTGTTGTCCTACCCACTTACCCTGCCTGTGAATCCTGCTTTGAAGGCATTTGTCCCTGGCATGCTATGCTTTGCCATTTGTTCCTTTTCTCCTGCCTCTCTCCCAGTCATGATATCCAGCAACTCGATTCTTCTGGCTGTCCTTTCCTCTCTTTCCTTTCCTCTCCTTTGCCTGGATCAGCAGGAACAAAGAGGAAACTTTAAAAAATAGAGAGAAAAGATACTGCATGAGCAAGGAAAAGGATGGTTTCTTCACAAAAGATGTGCCTCTGCTGCAGATTTCATATATACTAATGGGTCAAACACAATCCCTTTGTTCCTCCAGTGTCCTGTCCACAAGCTGAGGACAGTAAACTTGGCAGAGATGTGGGGGGAGATTATATTTATTCATGTTTACTAAATACTCTAAAATGTTCTTGTTATTCATAACTCACAGGATAAGGGCTGAGAGGAGAACGTCTGCTGAGAGCATTGTGATTTTGTGGATTTGTGAGCTCTCATGGACTGTATCTTTGCACAGCTTAAAGCATCTGTTCCTCTACACAGGAACTACCCATGCAATAATATGCCAACTGCCTGGAACACACCTGCTGTTCATCCTAACCTAAGCAGCCTCCTGCTGAGCCAAAAGTGGAGCCCTGAGAATCCTTCACCTTCCTGCAAGTGCAGTACTCACAAGAAACTCACTATGCTGCCAGAATGCCCTGCAGGTGCAGGAGGCCTCCCACCACCACAGGTAGTGTCCCTGTGACACACATCTTTGTAGAAAAGTTACATGGCGAGTGCTGGAAAAGGGATTAGTGTGTAAGTACCTTGCCATGCCAATATACATTAAAGGAATTTAGTACACTTTTTTACGGGAGCAAGAATTGCTGGAATTTGGAAATCAGTTTCAGAGGTATTGGAAAAGCTTGTACACTTAAATGAAATTTGATTCCTATTTTCATCCAAATTGCAAACTTTTCATATAGAAGAAAATCACAAAAAAATTAACAATTTATCAAATAATTTTAAATATTTTTTTCTTGCTTCAAAGAACAATTCTATTCAGAAGATTGCCTTTGTTTAAAGAAGGGAAGAGAAGGAGAGAGAAGGACAAAAGGAAGGAAAGAAAAAATGTCCTGACTTTGAAAATCTCAAATCTCACCCATAAAGCTGGAGTTCTTTCAAGAGATTTCTTAATATCGTTATTGTATAACCCACATGTTGCCATACTGTTATTCATGTTACAGTAGTCTCATTGCTCTTTAAGAATTTTAAACCTTCAGCATACCCTTCCTTATCACTCATCTCATGAAAACTGGAAAAATTAATATTGAGTCAATGCCAAATAGTTACTTTCTTACATGTATTTTGGTTCAATTTCTAGAAAGAAAGTTCAAGCTACCAAAATGAATGTTTGTATGCATGTGCATGAAGATGAGTAATTTAATAACCACTGATGCTGTATGGAGAAGAGATGAGAGCTACGTTCCCACCTGTTCCTATCGATGAATAATCTTAGTAGTCCCCTTTATAAAATGTGCTTGCTCTTTTGAAGAGCAAAGGAAAATTATAACCTGTTAGTGTTTACATTTTCTAAATGTTTTTCTAATAAGTTAAAGAACACAGAACTACAGCCACTCTCAGAGTAATAGCTCACTAATTTAATGTCTCACCAAGCACACCGTTCAGTTTTAATATTGCTGTTTGCCAGGCTGCACACATTAGCCAGATGACTGAAATAGTTCTAGTTTTAACACTAATGTCACCAGCTTAATCAATTTCTGAATCTGAATCCAAATCCATGACATGATCTCTTAAAAATACTGATTCAGCTTGCTTTGGTTTCTCTGTCACTATTCACAAAACAACAAAGCAAATTTGTTTTAAATATTTGTAGAATTCCTGTGTATGAAGAAAAAAAAAATTAATAAAGAGGTTATATTCTAACCTGATTCACAGCATCCCAAATTATTTCTGATTTCCAAGTAATGCCTGTCCAACAGACAGTCAAAGTTGAATTTTGATAATTGCATGCTAGTGTATTCGAGAGGAAAATTTAGTCTAAAACTTCAAATCCAAGTAGGATGAAAAATTTGTTTGTTTGTGGGGATTCTAGTCCTGTAAGGCAAAAGTATTTATTATAATATTATCCTGATAATTTTGCAGAATATGATAATTTTGTGTAACTTGTCAGGAAGAAACAGTTCACATTTGAGTCTTCAGGGAAGCAACAATATGTAAATAATTGTGATGTCTGAGCACAGACAATCTAGACATCTGTAATGTATCTTCTGCGTCATCCAGTACTGCCTCTCTGTGGACAAATGTAGGAACTTCGGGAAAGTTCATTAGACTTACTTTCTGGGTGGTTACTGCATCGTTTCAGGTTGCAAGCTTTGACCTCTGAAACTGCCCAGGAACCTTTTTAGGTATATTCTACTTTGGGATAAACTCAGAAAGTTTGAGGTCTTGCATTTCACAGCAACTCTGTGTAAAAGGCTCACAAAAGCGTCATGTGGCATCATTTTCATTTTAAAAAAAAAAAAAAAAAAAAAAAAATTTTCATTCAAAGTATCTAATGTCTGA
>VYXH01006349.1:17022-37593 GCA_013397275.1 Burhinus bistriatus | reverse complement strand
TTCTTCCAGTCCTCAGGCACCTCTCCTGTTCCCCATGACCTTCCAAAGATGATGGGGAGGGGTCTAGCAATAACATCTGCCAGCTCTCTCAGCATTCGCGGGTGCATCCCCTGAGGGCCCATGGACTTATGGATGTCCGGCTTGGCCAAGTGGTCTCTAACCCGGTCCTCCTCCACTGAGGGAAAATCTCCCTCTCTCCAGACCTTCCCCCTTGCCTCCAGGGACTGGGATTCATGAGGGACAGCTTTAGCAGTGAAAACCAAAGAAAAGAAGGCATTCAGTAACTCCGCCTTCTCTGTGTCTTCCACCACTAGGGCGCCCATCTCATTCATCAGTGGGCCTACATTTTCCCTAGTCTTCCTTTTTCTATTGATATACTGAAAGAACCTCTTCTTATTATCTTTAACCACAGTGGCCAAGCTGAGTTCTGCTTGGGCTTTGGCGCTTCCAATTTTCCCCCTGTTTCCTCATGTTACTGTGTTTTCTTAAAGAAGTCCAGTTTCAACTGCTTATTATGTTATTTCTATTTCTTACAGTCTTTGCTGAAGTTTAATAAAATGTTGAAAAATGTGCTGATTGTCTTCCCACATTTTTGCCTGGGCCGTGGACTCATTGACTTGGCCATGAACCAAGCTGTGACTGAAGTATATGCCAGGTTTGGTAAGTAAGAGCCAATAAGCAACAAGTTATATCAGCGTCACATGTCCTGACCTTGGGTGAGATGGTTGGAAGTGTTATCTTGGAAAATTAGTGGCTGTTTCTGAAATTATCCCCTTTCACATTGTCAGGTGGATGAGGAGTATGAAAGTTCAACCTCTCTGAAGGAATTACAGCTACTGATACAGCTGCCAGAACTCTACGGCACAACCAGTAGCCTGTATTGGAAATGATCCCTTTTGTTCAGTGTCAGATTCTGGTGTCTTTTTATCATTTATTCTGAAGTCCTTAGATCATTACAGTAGGATATATTATTTGATTTCATTTGTATACTTCAGTGGCCCTCATGTTAATGCTTAAAGTGGTTGCTGTTGTTCAAATGCATCCTCTTCGGATATCAGACGATTTCTTATTAAAGAATAGTCATATAGCAGAACTGATCTGTTGTTATTCAGAAAATGTGTGTCTTTCACATAATCCATGCGAATTTCATGTTATGATATCCAAATTAGTGCATACTCAGAGAACTTCTATTGATTTTTGCTCCCATGCAGCAGCTGAGCTTGGAGTGTATTTTCTTAAGAATCTTTATAAGACACTGGAAAATGGAGGCATTGCCTGATCATGATGAAATAAAGTACAGATTTTCATCCTAAACAATTATCATTATGCCTTTTGTTCTGAGGAGCAGTGCTTTGTTTCAGCAGTATTTCACCTGGCTTTCTGGTGCTCTTTCTCCAAAGGCGAGGAGCATGTTTCCAATCCTTTTCAATGGGACTTTGTTGGAAAGAACCTGATTGCCATGGCTGTTCAAGGGTTTGCGTTCTTCATCCTGAATCTCCTTATGCAACATCGTTTGTTCACCACAAGATGGTATGTCTGAAAGCTTGTATTAACACTCCTTTATTAACAGGGTGGGTGTCTTTGTTATTGTCTATGTCCCCCTTTTTTCTTTTTCTCTGAATTTTTCAGCTTTTTCTCTTTACTTACCTGTTTTCATCTTAATTTGTTGATATCCTGGTTCATGAAAGCATTTACAAATGTGCATTATCTTAACAACATTTAAGAATATATTATTAAAGAAATTAGTTTTCTTGAATTGAGACTTCAATGTAATTTTTTTTAGATTAAGACACTGTAATAGTGAGATTATAAAATGACTTGGAAAGTTTGTAGCATCATAAGTACTGGCATGAGGTACTAGCCTGACATCCCAAGACAGGAATTCTAGTCCATTGCACAGGACAGTTGCAGCCTGGACACTATGCAAGCTTCCCCTCTCTACTTTACAAATGTGCCTCTGTCTCAATGAAAGCAGCCACCTGCCAGGTATGATCGGGTCATTCACTCCTGTTTGAGATTGCCAACAAGAGTACTAATCAGTTCAATTATGAAAATATTGTTTTACGGGGAGGTCTACTCAAAAGATCTGTAGGACTATCATTAGCTACTAAGGAGCAGCCAAATAGCAAAAGCTGTGGCTGAGGGGCAGGTTATGTCATACCAGTGACTGACAAGGCATGCTCTTTTGAGCAAGCCATTTCCTCCCTTTTTATTATTTAGAGATTCTTTCAAAGGTCAGGGATTCTCCCAACAGCAGCCAATGTCATATTGTGAAGTTTCAATCCCACTGCTTCCACCAGTCGTGTTTTTGGCAATTGATTAGCCATTTTTTCACACTGTTATTCTAACTTCACCCAGGGCATCTCATTGTTTCTGCAATCAATCTCTTGGTGTTTTTCCAGGTTTGCTGAAACTGCCATGTCACCTATTATTGGTGAAGATGAGGACGTAGCAGAAGAAAGAAAAAGAATTATGAATGTAGGGAACAAAACACATATCTTAGAATTACAAGAACTGACCAAGGTAATATTTTGTGATGAATGAAACAAATGAGTCTAGTGTGGATTTATTCTTTCAGAATGTATTTCAGTTGTGGATTCAGATGGTATTATTTTCAAAATGAACCTTGTGCCTTAGAAAATAATAAACATTTAAGAAGTCAAGGCTTTATGTGTTATTTGGCTATTTCCTTTGATTAGAAATCAAACCACAGGGAAGTCCAGCAAGGACACTGCAACCCTCCCTGCTTAAGGTTTGGTTGGTTTTTTACCTCACATCGTCTGACATGACTGTTATCTATTGAGTGTCCATTTCTGCTATAGTGTTTTCTTCTACAATGCTGTTTTTTCCATAGGTGAGCTTCAATCTCAAGTTAACAATTTGGTTGCTTTCACATTGAGGGCTATATTTATTGCTAATTTATCTTCTTTCCAGACATTGAAAGCATCTGAGTTATGCTATTAGAATGCATGCAAGCTTGAGCTACAGAAATACAAAGATTACACACATTGCTGGGTTCTCATGAATAGATAGCTGGAGTATCATTCTTCAGACTATCTTGCTGTATCATTCCACTTCGGTTTGATATATCAGAGATACTTTGTCCCATCAGGTCTGTCTCTTAGTGCTAAAGATATGAAGTAAAAGGCTGCATGCAGAAAAATTGGTATTTTTAGGGGTCATTACAAATTTATTTAATGTAACTAAATGTCTGACTTTGTAGAATGCTTACTCTTTCTTTTTAATTTTGTCTTGGTTCTAAAGTTGCCTCATCCCAATAGCATTGAACTAAAAAACTCAGAAGACTTTCTTTGCTGTAGATTTCTTGAAATAGGATTTTTCTTTTTTTTTTTTTTTTCTTTCAATTTAGATTTATGCAGGCAGGCAGAAGCCTGCAGTGGACAGACTCTGTGTTGGCATTCGTCCTGGAGAGGTACGTTGTTCAATAACACTAGATTACATTCCATGGATCAGTTTGGATTTCATGCCCCTGCTGATTTGCAAGTTGGAAATACTAAAAAATGTGATACATTTTGTAATTTAGTGCTTTGGTCTTTTGGGAGTGAACGGCGCTGGCAAAACAACAACGTTCAAAATGCTGACTGGAGATACTGATGTGACATCTGGAGATGCTATAGTGGCTGGCAATAGGTAAGTACCTTAAAAAAAAACAACCTGTGACAGTCCATTTATCAGCGTAGAACTGCCCAGATCATATTCTCAATGGCCCAGCAGCTCTTTTCCAGTTTTATGGCACTGAGAGACACCACAGCTAACACACATTGGCACTTTATATTTTTAACACTCTGTTGTAAAATCTGTGAGTAAGTTACAGTAATGCTAACAGTGGGACAAGGCAATCGGATCTAACGGCAAGAGCTCGTAAACATAAGATCAACAGTCCAACAGGGTACTTTGATCTGAGCTTTGAGACTTTCCTCTGGCTGTTTCTAGCATCTTTGTTTACACAGTGCTGACATAATGTCATAAACTAATCCAGCGTGATCTGGTATTCCCTTACGTTAGTTTAGTTCCAGGTTGTGTGTCTTCGTTTCTTGGATGTAGTTGGGGTTTGATTCTTTGTCCTTTGATGTGATTTGAAAAATAGCTATTTTGTTGCAAGAACATGGTTCTGTGCAACCTGCTGTAGGTGACCTTGCTTGAGCAGGGTGGGTGGACAAGATGACCTCCAGAGGCCCCTTCGAACCTCAACCATTCTGTGATTCTGTACTTCTACTATTACTATCAATGAAGTGGTAGCCTTGTGTCTTGCCTGTCTGTTCCCAGTGACCACCCTCTGAGATGAAATGGATTTTTTTAAACACCATTTGCAAAAAAAAAAATACAATCTGAGTGGCTGTTCAAAGAACTTTTCATTAAGTTAGCCTATACTTAAATAGGAAAATGGGTGAGGGGAAATGGGCTTACACTCTTAACCAGGACTGAGCTGACTTAGATGAGAATACATGCCTTGCTATTCTGTACAGATAGGTATTTCAGTCGGGTGTTGTATGAGGAAGAATTCATTCTGCTTTTACAAGAGTTGTTGCCCCAGAAAAGAAAGATTTTATTCAAAGTGTCCACCTCTGTCCTAAAGCTAGTATTATAGATATAAGATTCTTTTCTTTGTTTCTGCAGTATATTGACCCACATTTCTAATGTCCATCAAAACATGGGATACTGCCCTCAGTTTGATGCCATTGATGACCTGCTCACAGGACGAGAACATCTCTACTTATATGCACGCTTGCGGGGGGTTCCAGCAGAGGAAATCGAGAGGGTAAAGCATTCTTGCTTTTGACTTATACATAGTTACAGTGAATATTTGTGATGATTAACTGGGTTCATAAAATGCCAAGGGCCAGAATTTCCAAAGCGGGCTTGCCATTCTGTGCGTTGAAGTCCTGGGAGTCATTCCTGTCATTTGGCCAGTTAAGTACAAGACTGCACTATCAAATGGCATTAACGGTACTTGCAAAACTGTGGCGCCAACTGTGGAAGGCTAAAGATGCAATTGCTATGATTCAGAACTGCACTGGGTGCTGTTTTGTTCTTGTCTTTAAAGTTGTTTATGTATAAGAAGGAAAACATGAATAATATTCCAGAAGAAAATAATTTAAATTCTTGCACAGATAGGAAGTCTGCAGCTGAGGCTGGTTTATGCTTTCCCTCAAATAGTTACAATTCCCCTCATCATCATAAATTTTTTTGGACTCGTCTGCTCCAGTTCTAAAATGAATGTGCTAAAACCCAGGGGATTGCCGTGTCTCTGCCAGAAGAGGGATGTACCAGCAACCCCGTCTGTTATGCATTAGCTGCTGTGTGAAAAAGGTGGTCTTTCTCATAGGTTGCTGAATGGGGCATCCAGAAGCTGGGACTTCCTGTGTATGCAGACCACCTGGCTGGTACCTACAGTGGTGGCAACAAGCGCAAGCTCTCCACCGCCATTGCACTGATAGGCTGCCCACCACTCATCTTGCTAGTAAGTGTCACGGTAACATAGCTCTGTGATAGTTCAATATAACATCTCATAAAACTTTGTGCTAAAGAGGTACAAGGATGTTTATGACAGTCCTTGCAAGCTCCTTTCTGCCCTCAACTTACATCTACTTCAGTGTAATTTTGAGTTCTTTAATTTCAGGGATAGACTGGGATGCATAGCTGTTTTCAATGGACCCCAAGTGATTAGGAATGAAAGATCTTCAACAAAGAATGGTTTGAGATAAAAATCTATAACCCAGACAAATCTGAATTTAAATCCATGTTTGGTTTCAGTCTGCCTCTTCTTGTCAGAGTACAACCACTCACATAAGAGATGATCTTATGACATACACTTTGCTGCTTTATCCAGCAGAACAGAGGAAGATAGCTAGCCTTTTGCAGTATTTAATATCTGTGGAATAAATTATACAAATTTAGACTAAACTATACAAATGCTGAAATGTCGTTCTCATCAACTAACATACGTTATCAGATAACTGCGTATCTCAAGGGAAATTCTAAATGCAATTACTACAGAAATTCTTTATTTAGATTATACTGTACCGCTTTAATTTGTAGGCTAAAAAGAAACATTTTGATAACATTTTGATAGCATGTTCCTCCTGCCATTTAATAGGCTTTTACGTGTATTCTGCCTGTATGTAGTAAACAGCCAGATAAAATGTTTTCTCATAATTTCCTAAGACAAAATGTTGAATGAATTTTTTTTTCTCCAAGATTTTTAAAATTTTTTTGTTACTAACTGGTTAACAGATTTATGCAGGACCAGATCCTTAGCTGGTATAAATCAGGGTGAATTCACTAGCTTCTTGGGTTGAAAAATGTGTCCTATATGTTTATGTAAGTAAAAGGGTTATTTAGGGAGAACTCACTCTCCTCTTACAAGAGTTGTTGCCCCAGAAAAGAAAGATTTTATTTGAAGTGTTCATCTCTGTCTTAAAGCTAAGATGGTAGAGATAAGATTCTTTTCTTTGTTTCTGCAGTATATTGACCTACATCTCTAACGTCCATCAAAACATGGGAGCCAAACTTGACACAATTTTATGTAACTGCTACTGCATGAGCCTCTTTCCATTTATTTCTATTTTGGGTCCTAAATGTTTTTATAATGGGGTATCACAAATGCTTACATTTTTGATATCTAAGACCCTAGACTGGGGACTGCCTTTGTCATAATGGTCACTGCATTCCCTTCCCTTCCCTTCCCTGTAGCTGTGCTGTACACGACAGCATTATATTCTTACCTGCAGTTTCCTTACTGCTTTGTGCCAAGAAGTACATTTCTACCCATTCACTCATATGCTTCTCAACGTGCATGTGCTTTCTTAAGGCACAGATTTCAGTAGGGAAGCAGCTATATGCTAAGACCCAAACACACAATGACTTGATTCTAAATAGATTTTGTTATCTGCTTCTCTGACTCTGATTGCCTTAACGTTTCCCTTACAGGATGAACCGACTACTGGAATGGACCCTCAGTCCCGGCGCCTCCTGTGGGACTCTATTGTCAGTGTGCTCAGAGATGGGCGAGCTGTGGTTTTAACCTCACACAGGTAAAAAGAGTTAGAATTCAGAATCCCAGAGTAGCTGAAGTTCATCTGCTGGCTTTTATCTCAAATAGCTGTTCTCTGTTTTGAAAGTATGGAAGAATGTGAAGCCCTCTGTACTCGTTTAGCCATCATGGTAAAAGGTACCTTCAAATGCTTGGGCACAATTCAGCAGCTAAAATACAAGTAAGTAGAATATTTTTATGGTATTTTTTAATGGGAAAACTTAGTGTATGTGACATGTAGTGTTCTTAATAAATACAGCAATCCAATCTGAAAAGCTGTTGTTTAGACAGACTCATTTCTGGGTGCAACTCTATGGTATCCTGGACAATTTGAGCAGACCTCATTTCAACTCTCTTAGCTACACACCGCTTCTGCAGGACAAATACAGAGCTTCTTATAAAGCTAGATCTATGCATTCTCTTTCAGATAGTTAAAATTTTCATAGCTGCTGAAAATTAATTTCCTTCCTGAATAATGAAACCATCTCTTCATCCAATTCCCAAATCCACATGTGCTTCCCAGGTTTGGAGATGGCTACATTGTGACTCTGAAAATCAAAGCTCCAAAGTCTGGACTGCCTCCAGATCCTACTCCTGCTGAGCAATTCATACGCGTGAACTTCCCAGGGAGTTTACAGAGAGAGAAACACTACAACATGCTGCAGTATCAGATTTGTTCCTCCTCTCTGGCTAAGATTTTTCAGTTAATAATCTCCAATAAGGAAAACTTGCATATTGAAGAATATTCTGTGTCTCAAACAACTTTAGATCAGGTGAGTAAAAAACAAAGCATCCATGAGAAAGCCTATCTGGCAAGAATTAGGCAATGCAATGGGGATGTATCCAAACAACTGAAGGACTAAACTTTTCAGAGTAGAGAATGGTCTTGCACCTCTTTCTCAGGCAAAATTCTCAGACCCCTCATCAGGGAGGGTGGATCGGATGTGAAATCTGTAACTAATTCCCTGTGTAAATAGGTGCCATTTGAAATCTGGTAAGACAGTGTTTCCCAGATGCCAGAATTCACACAACCCATTCCTTCAGAAGGAGCAGTCTAAGCAAGGTCAGCTGTTCAGAAAAAGGCTTGCTGAGCTGGGAATAATGTTTTATTTTAAATAAGAGATTTGGACTGTGTTGTGTCAGAGGTACTGTGACATCTAGTTAAATGTTTATATGTCTCTGTCATGCACTTTTATCCAGGAGCAATTAGACACACAAAACCTGGAAAGTCCACTGGGACTGTTGGCAACACCACCTTGCTAGAGGGTATTAGCCCCATCTGCCTGCTTTCCTAAGTAGCTGAAGGTCCATATATGCAAAGCTGTCTTTGGTGGGAATCCTGGGGAGATATTGTTGGCTGCCTTACAGCTTACTAAAATATTCTGTCTCCTCTTTCCCATCACAACCAAACTCACATTGTGCAAGCCATGCAAACCTTGCTGAACCTATCTCCTGCTTCAGAAAAAAATAGGATTTTAGTTGCAAGTAAGTGCATCCAAAGGAAGGAAGTTGCAAGGAAGTTTATCAAAATAAAGAAGGAATTAACAATCCCTGCTGATATGCAGTGTCTCAGTTCGGTTCATGTCTGTGGATTTCCCTTTCTGTCTCTTTCCTGCAGAGAGGCCAAAAGGATGCAAATGTACAGAGACATTCCACTAACTCATCTCAGTTGATGGTGACATTTTCTGCTTTCTTCACACAGGTTTTTGTGAACTTTGCTAAACAGCAGATGGAGGATGAGGAAATTCCTTTGCATCCTCGTGCAGCTGGAGCCAGCAGAGAAGCAAAGGTGTCCCCTTCTTCGCATCAGCAGGCAGTTGCATAGACTATTCCTACAGTCACTAGTGGTTAGAGTGCGCACAGTACAAAGATGTGCCATACCAGAGCAGTACAGGGGTAAAACAAAGGTTCCCACACTCAGTATTATACTGATTTTTTTGCACCTTTCTGAGCACTATGCTCACAACAGCGACAGCCCTAGCAACAGCCGACTTCTACTGCTGTACCAGGAACACTACATCCTGGAAGTGTCAAAGGAAAGGCAGGTCATTGATATTCAACAAAATCTTCCTTGACATAAAGTTAATTGTAAGATACAAGAAGAGCAGTCTCATTCCTCCTTGTTGATATGTAAAGAGCATTAAAGAAAGTTTCTCTGTGTGGACCTTCAGGCTGGTAGGTTTTTCTTGTTTAACTCTTAAGTCAACTGCTACCAGTCAACAGACAGGCCCCAAGGCAGAGAGCATTGCCCAGCTTAGAAGTGGATTCCTGCCATCCTGAATGCACAGGACTACCGAGGTCAGAACATCATTGCTAGCTGATGGAGCTAGTGCTGGGAGACTGCTTCACTGTCTTACCAGGCTGCCAGTGAAAACACAGTTGTCTCGGCAAGAATGGGAAAAATTAATTCAGATCTCAGACCCAGGCAAGAAATTTGCTTTAAAAAAAAAAAAGAAAATTATGTCATACCACATACATGGTGCTTAGGGACATGGTTTAGTGGTGGTTTTGACAGTGCTAGGTTGATGGTTGGATGCGATGATCTTAAAGGTCCCTTCCATCCTAGATGATTCTATGATTCATCTTCAAGTTTCTTAAGTAGAAGCAGAATGTCAAAATGGAGATTAAAAGGAAAGAGTATGTCCAGATCTGCCAAAAGTTTTGTCTTCTCATGGAGGCCAGAAAGATATCTTTGTTACTAAACAAGATTCAATTTTTCTTCCTTCCTGTGACTGGACCTTAAGTGGGTGTAAAGTGTGAATAGGGTATGTGCTTTCTCTGTGCTCAGAAGGGAAATTTCAACCTGCTTGTACTTCATACTGCACTCAGTGGGAAATCATTTGACATTTAGCTCTTTTCACTGGTTCACCATTAAACTAGTGGAAAGCAACAATACTGAAAACAAATTCATAATGATATATTGCTTCAGTTATCTACCAGACCTAACCATTTCTAAGAAATTTTCTCTAAGATATGTTACACAGAAATAAAATCTGGGTCACATATTTTCGCTTTGTTAGGTTTTTTCTTCAATTGATGTAGATTTTTTTTTATATGTATAAGGACATTCTTGCTTTTTACTGTACAAAATATTATGAAACTTCAGCAACCAGCTGTAGTCTTCTTCTTTTGCCATAATTATTTCAACTGATTTCAAAATATAGTCTAGAATTTATTGCATATTTCACCCTTACAAACAGTTGCAAAAATCTTTCTATACATCCATTATAGATAAATAAATTAATCATGAAACAAAACAGTATCTACGCATTCTCTTCATATTCTAAAATAGCTTCTTTAAAATGTCATTCAGATAGATTGCAATAGTCTTTTTTCACTTTGCACAAAACCCAACTAAGTCCCACTGAACATCTTGTGAAAAAGAAAACACAGGAAGTCCAAAATGTAGCTGATTTTTCTCCCTGGCTCTGAAAACAGGAAGGGAGCTAGCAGTCACTTCGTGTATTTGCAAAGTGTATTAAAAACTATTCAGAGAACACTGACAAAAAATGCTAGGTAAAAGGTCCTTTAGTATCATAAAGACTTGTTATATGAAAACAGGCCACATAGCACAGATACAGCGTAGATCCGTTCTTCTGAACCTTATTTACTACTATGTAATTTACTATTGAAGAAGACTAAAAACAAAAAAATTCAACAACGCAGGATGTTACATCCACACATACTACAAATACTTCTTACTTCAGATTCATTTGGCAAATTAGGGGTTAGACCCAAATCAGGTATTTGAGATATTGCTATTTCTTTATTCCAGGAACGATTCATATTCTTTGGTAATGTTATTTGTTACAAAGCACCTGCCTGCAGGCAGCACACTCTCTTTTTCAAGTCAAAGGCAGCAGATCATGCAACTGTCTTCAGGCCAGCTGGCCGTGCTGGCTGAGCTGAGCTCTCCAGTAGTTAGCTGGTATGTCCTCGTTCCAATGTACTTACATCTTGCAGAATGCCACTGCTAAATTTGGTGCTGCTTTTCAGCACAGACTTCTCAGTATCTCTGATCCATCAATCTAAATAGACTAGTACAGGAAAAACTAAGTCAATCAGGTTACAGTGAACTGTAGGGGCTTTTGACTACCAGCTGTGTGATGAAGCCTTATTTTTTGAAGGTGCTTCTGAGCTGAGAATTCTTGAATGTAAGGAAGTGTAGCTTTCAAGTGCATACAGTTTCCCTCAGCAGTGGAGATGCAACATGCACCAAAATCCTTTAAATTAATTCACTTATTTGGCAGGAGGTTCATGAGCTTTTTCTTCTTGAAGTTCCGTGCAATATTCAAATTAAACCTTTTTTCTTACAACAAAAAGGGAATAATTGGCATTCGAAGACTTGGATAATCCTTGAATTCTCGTAGGTAGGTGCAGTGTTTATCTTTTGCCCAGATTGTCATCTGAATGAAGCAAAGCAAGGTGAACAGCCCCACTAGAAGGAAGGAAGAAAAAGATATGTTTCATTATCAGATTAAAAACACACTCTTGTTGCTGACATCACTTCAGGCTGAAGTACCAAAACATTACTCACCTGGAACACACTGAGTCATGACAGTGAAACTGATCCAGGTCCCCACCTGTTTTGGCCAAGGAAATTTAAAATATTTCTGGTGACAGCATTTGCATTTATGTCTCTATTGATCAAAAACAACCTTGTCCTAGTACAGGTAAATAAAAAAGCCAAGGTCAGCCAGATCCATTTCTAGTGTTAATTACCTTTAACCAAAAATGTGAACAGCGCCTTATTATCACAAACAAAACCTTCATGTTTGCTTCCATAGCTATTATGATAAAATTTTAAGCATTACAACATAGTGTCCTTTCCGTTTCTCTGCCTAATTTGTATTTGTCACACCTCCATCAGTGCTAGGAATGGTAACTTTCTATAGTCTGAGGCCAAATGCTGTTCTCATTAACATCTGTTAATCTGCACTAAAGTTAAAACCTGATGCTGTCCTTCTCTGCAAGAGTGAATTTAACACTGAGTTGCACTGATTTTAACTGCTTTTGACCTGAATCAGGAGCTTGGCTCCTGATTAAGCAATATGAAGCAATAAACTGATTGAAGCTTATAAAGCAGTCACCAACAACACAAGCAACTGTATAACTTAAGAAAATGGGGAAGAAGACCTGAGCCCGTTTCCTGTTTTTTCTACCACAATATCTTCTATTCATCTATTTCCCCATTTTCTCTGTCACAGTATCTTCTATTCATCTGCCCACTATCTTCCTGCATACTGTGATATTCCTCGGCTCTCTTATATTATAAATCCACCAGATACCCCCATCCCCTCACTGCAACACACATTCAGTGGCAATCTCCCTGTTCATGGCTGCAAAATTTGCACTGCTTTAAAGTGTATCTGTCCTGTCTAGCAGCCACACTGAAGCATAGGCCTGGTGTCCAGGCTGTCTGTTTAAGTTTAGCCCTGTAGGTACTGCCCCAAGGGAGGAGAGAAAGAAAGGACAAGTTCCTGGTTGCCATCTGATTTCACGGGGTTTAGGGGAGGAGGGGAAATGTACTGAGCTGAACTGTTTCAGGGGTTTCTTCTATGTTTAACATTCTAAAAGAAATGAAAATATATTCAGCAAAACTAAAATCTGAACATCTTGTTTGAAAATACATACCTCATATGTATAGTTAGGGCAAGATACAAAGAAAAACAGCCATGTGAAAGGATTCTTTGTTGGATATGGGATCTTACGGGTTTTGGATCCTATAGATTAGAAAACAAATCACAAAATATTCACACTCCTAAATATATCGTTTCCTATAAAGACAACCCAACTCTCCCTGCTCCTGTGTCTCATCACTGACAGAGGGACAAGCAGGATGTGGGAAAACAGGATGTCCTTTGGACCCACAAGAAGGAATAGGATAACTGTGAGGAAATGTTCTGGGCATTAGAAAGTCATCTACATATGCTTTTGGTCACAGTCACTCCTGTAAGAAGAGGTACCTCAAGTTTTAGATTTAAAAGTTAAAGGTCTCAGGTTGTCACAGAATGAGATTTTAGCAGTCATAGTTGATAGCTGTAACATGTTTGGCTCATGCCCAAGGAACGCTGGTCTGCGTGGAGATCTTGTGCCCCCATAGAAGCCAGTGAAATTACTTTCCCTTGCTCACCAAAGCATAGCTTATACTAGGACTCTTTCCTTTTGCACTACCAGTGTAACTAATATAACTTCTCCCCCCAACACAACCTAGCCCTAACCAATAAAAATTAGAGTAAGGTAGGAAGTGCTGTTTAACAGTCACAGTCTGGTGTTGGATTCCTTGCACTGTCTGATCTCCCCTAGAATCCAGTCTTTACAGTGCTGAGCAACCTGTGCTCCCACAGCAGCCAGCTGGTGGGTATCAACGCCCTCCCGGATCAGGTCTTTCATGAGGTAGAGTAACTGTAGAAGTACCGAATGGCTGCACAAAAGTGAAAAACAATAATGCAATTTTTACCATTTCTCCGGAGGTCACTGAGTACAACATGAATGGAAAAATTTCCAGCTTCACACAGCTGCAAGAAAAAGCATGACAGAGTTAAAAATATGCTTCCCTTCTATTTACTCTTCTTCATTTTGTTATCTACTGGGGTACTTTAAAAAAAAAAAAAGGAAAAAGAATCTATTATAACCATAATAAATATCCTTAACCAAGATTGCTGTCTGACAGAAGGATGGAATGTCTTTGTTCAAACATGAGTCCATATTGTATTCTGTTATATATTTATATTTGCCAGCAAATGTGGACTCAGTGTTCAAAAGATCGAATTTACTACTCATATAATCCCCATGAGGTCTAAAGGCAATAAACCAAAGGGGATAAAAGTAAACCCAGGAGATACTTGCTTTATCTTTTGGTTATTCTTACATCTTTAAAAACACACAAAAAATTGATTTGCATAGTTTTGGTTCCTCAAAAGTTATTGAAATTTCAAGGAAGATACAGGTTGGACTCTAAGTAAGTTTTCTTCTCTAGAGTATAATTGACGAGAGTCATGAAATATAATTGACCCAGCTTCCTCCACTGGTTTTAAATAATGCTTCCCCAATCAATTATGCAGAAAGTGTATTGAAATGACCCATTTATATGATTATGGACAGTCTCCAGTGTCTGCAAATCATAACTGTTAAAGCAAGTGACTGGTGGTGAGAGCTCCTGAGTTTTATTCCCAGCTCTGTGTTTTCACTTACATCGTCTTTCTATAAAATGAGAATAGATTATGAACTCACAGAATTTTCATACTGTGAAGCTGCTTTGAGATCCTGCAGTCGCTGACAATTAGTTTCTCAAAGCAAGTGAATGGCTGAGCTTCTAAACAAGTTACGCATACATAGGAAAAACGGGTACCTCTTTGTTGGCTACACTAATGTTGCTTCTGCATCTATGAAATGTTCCTAGGAACTGTGAGAATGAACAGACAGTGACTTAAGAATTCTGCTTCCTAAGGAAAGCTGTGAAAAATTTCTGAAACCCAGCAAAATGAACCTCTATCCCTGGAAATTATCAGCCATATACTTTCTTAGTTGGCCAGTTCTCTGAGTTTTATGATCTGTTGTGATTCTTAACACTCAATAAACAGTTCACAAAACAAACTCACTGGCTTTTGAACAGTGGTAGTTCCAGAATTCTTTTAAAGATTGTGAGAGATCATCCCAGCAGATAAATATCCCAGTCTCGGAATGGATATTGAATCAAAATCTTCCCTTGTGTACAAGATCACGTTAAGAACTGACAGTTTTATCTGTTCTGCATACAAGTGGTCAACTTTAGTAGTACGTCCCAAGTATTCAAGTTCTGAGTATCTGCTTATCCTACTCACTTCTTCACTTATACAACATAAGAAATAAAGCAACATGTTTTAGCATTTTATAAAAAGAGCAACAAACCTACCAGAAACATGATCACAGCAAAATTGATCTGTTTTTTCCCATAAGCTACGAAAAAAAAAAGTTTACATGTGATTAGTACTAATATATAAACCCATAAGTACTTCAATCGTATTAAGGGTTGTTTTACTACTTACAAGGAGGAGTGTAAAGAGGATGATTGATGTAATAAGCAAGCCAAGCTGCGAATCCCCAATAGTACAAGCAGTTCTGAAAAACAGGGAATTTTTCTTTGTTTTAATACAATCCTGTAGGCCAGTATTCACTGCAAGGACTGCTGATAACAATGAATTGGGCTGATCCTTCAAGTTGCTGATAGTACAACAAAAAATGACAATACTAAGTGTGGTAAGGTGGGAACAAAGGACAGGAAACAACAGGAAGGAAGTGGAGCTCATAGAATAAGAATTCATCTCAAATATCTGGGAGCTGTTAACATTTATAAACAGTTTTAGAAAGTATGATTGTAGTATTGGAAACAATCTTATCTTGTCTGGCAAGCCATTTGGCCAAATATGAAGCGCCATACAGACTGTATGTTAAAGAGAGACTTGTTTTGCTAACCCCCAAGACTTTCTAAAACCAGATTTAGGCACTGTGCTCTCTTCCCTGCTTATTACTTTGTATTGCCCAGTCTCTTGCCTTTCCTCTTCTCCTTCACCCCATCAGTTTTCTTTCTTTACCATGCTTTATCTTTCCTACCTAAAGTCATCACACCTGACATTTTCCTCTGCCCTTTCACTGCAATATCTTTAGTTTGTCCCTTTTACTGCTGTCCTTGGCTTTCTGTGATCCAGTTTCTGTTCACTGAACTCTGATAACATAAGCTGTCACTAATGGCTGTATTGACACATTCCTGACCAATCTCAGAGCTTGTTCACAGGCTTTATGCATTAAAAAAACTACTTACAATGGCAATCTCTACTGTTTGTTTGTTTTTTCTGGCCCTCTTGTGGTTTTTCTTCTGACACTCATTGCTGCTTCAGTATCTTGGTGACAGGTTATCTTCTCCCTCCTTATATATCTGTAGGTAGGGAGGGAGGCCCATTCCTCTTCTTCCTCTATGCTGTCACTTCTAGGTGCCACTGTCTTGCAGACATACTTTAACCCTTGTTGACGACTCATGAATTTGCCTCTCATCAGTTAAGATTTCTTCCTTCATCAAACCTGGTGCCTCAGTTTTTAATGTTTTAGGGCATGTTTGGTTATCACCTGGACTTCAGCAAGACCAAAACTGAGCTCTTTATCTTCCTGTCACCACTTCTGTTCTTTTCCTTTCCCCTATCTTCCCTCCTATTGTCACTCTTGAGTGAAACACTGATACTCTTACTCTTTCTGGTGATGCTTTTTTCTTGGCCTTCCAATAGGTTCATGTACCATAGACGTTTCTAGGTCTTTCTGCTTTCTCCTTCACAGCTTTCCTTTCCTGCTCATGCAGCCAAAATTCTTCTCCCAGGATGCAGTCCTTCCTGTCCTGATGGGTTGAACTTTTTTTTTGGCTTTGAATTTTGCAGCCTTTCTCCCCTATATATCCCAGAACTGCATTTCTAGCAATAATATCTTGAAAAGTGATTACCTCAGCGTCTGCAACCCACACTAGCTGACTGCAGTGTCTGATAGTGCGTTTTTCTGAAAATGCTGGTGAGGGGTAAGCCCCCTCATGTGCTGCAAACAGTTGTATCAAACATTCTGTTGCATTTCCACTTTCTTTTCAGAGTTAATTGAACCACTGAAGTGCCCAGAGGCCTCAGACAAAATGGACACCCTTTTGGGTATGCTGTAATACAAGCACATAACACGTCCTTGCTCTGAGATTATATACTAATGGATAACTGATGAGAAAGAGCAATTTATTAACCAACAGTTACAGATCAGGTGGGACAAAAGAACAGAGAGATTAAGTAACTTCCCTGTGACAACTTCTCTTTTCCCCAGAAAAGCAGCAGAGCCAGAAGAATGACTCTAGTGAGGAACAATCTACTTAGTGTCCTATCCATAAACTACTGCTTCCTCCCTAACACTAGCTTCTTCCACCATCACCTACAATTTACGAACTGCTGTACAAACTTAGGTGGAAACAGTTTCTTGTAATCTTGGGATGGCATCTTATGAAAAACCTTTCCCTAACTTCGAGGCTTGACACCGGATGGATCATATGGCAATGAATTTCAGTAAAGTAAAATTAAATAAATAAATTGTGATGGCTCAGCTCCCAACAATACATGCTGTAATTAAACTGAACAAGTACTGTTCATCCAAAGAACATGATTTACTGCAAGAGTACTGCTCAGTTATAAGAAAAGGAGCTTTAAGATGAACGGAGTCTGCCACTGCTAAGGTCCTTAGCAGTAACACTACAGATGTCCATCTGCCACTAGAAGCCTTACTGCTCGTACACCTCTAGTGAGGTTCAGATAGAAACAGCAGAGTACATGCAGACTTCATAAACTCACTTGAAAGAAAGAAATTGTTTCCGTGAATCTTTCCTATTCCAGGTGAGTAATAAAGCTTTACAACAATCTCTTATAAAAAGATTTTGTGGGTCAAGTTCAGGTATTGCAGGGATCCCATAAATAAATTATTCCAAGTTTACAAAGTTACGGTTAGGATTTTTGTCTTCTCTACTCCAATTGATGATCCCTATGATCACCAAAACTATTTTTTAATGCCCTGCCTGTGTTTATTCATGACCAGCATGTACCCTTCTGTTTGTCTCATTATATTGTCTTCTGGTTTAAATGGTATTTCTTTAGGTCTAGTGTTTTCTTTCCTTCAGATGTTTTTATAGAAAGTGACAATGTCCCTTCTTCTTACCCATGACAATGTTCAGTAAGAGCAGTCATAAGACTAATCTTTGAGGAATTCCACTGGTACCTCCGATTATTAAAGGATCCTTTTCTGGCACAACCACAATCATCTTTCCTTTAGTTAGTTCCTTTATCATCACACAATTTTTGTAATAATCCCTATCTTATTTGCCCTAAGCCAGTTGTTTAATAAGTCTAGATAAATCAGGTATTCTGCCTTTCCATTGCCTAGAAAAATCACATATCTTAGGAAGAATTATACTATGCTAGTATATAGCATGAACTGCTTTTGGTGAACTCCTACTGCATAAAATGGCATCATTTATTCCTATTATTTCCATTTGGTAAACAAAGGTTGAAAATCACAAATCTCATCAGTTCCTGTCTCAGATCTCTGCTCATTAAGACCGAAGTGTCTCTTGTTAAAGGTAGCTTTCCATTGCACTTAGGAAATAAGCTCTCTGTATCTGCTATGTACGTGATCAAACACTTAAAGTAAGAAGATTTGTCTGCCATCTCTATGTGAGAGAAAAAAGGTAAGAGGGTGTGATATTTTTCTCACTGGCACAATTTTGGACTAACACTACCAAAGTCAATGAAATTATAAAAGCAAATCAAACCCAAGCACTGCTAAGCAGGTAGAAGAGGAACTGTGAGCAACTTTACAGATGAAAGCAAGTACCACCAACCTGGGAAGGTGGGAAAGTAGAAGTGAGCAGAATGACTAGTACAAATGTCAATTTTAGGAACAGTTTGTATGGTCTGAAGGGAACAAGTAGTTGTCAGAGATGGCAGTGAGAAAATGAAGTTTTATCACACTGTACAGATTCTATTTCAAGGTACAGTTGCTCATTTATCTGCTGTTTTGCATGCATTAGCTACTATTTTGTCACGAACAAATGTTTTAAGAGATCTGCTAGCCTTTTAACAACTCCTGCCCTCTTCTGCTGCAGAAAATATAGTAAATTGCTAGGGAGGATTCTTTCTGAGGGCCACTGCTCAACTACAGACCCTTCTTCCGTTTAGAAAGCATGAAGCTATCGCCAGAACTACCAGAGCTGCTGCACAGCTGTAAGGAGTTAGCCACAAGGTAGAGCTTCAGCTGCTGGGAGTATCACTGCCACAATGCAAATTCCAAGGGACTGTCTAAACACCAAATGTTAAATACCCAAATGCTGATACTATACTATATGCTTTTCCAGTTGTAGATTATAATCTCCTGTCTTCCTGAGTATAAAGCACATTTTTGAATACCAGTGTGTACTCTGTTGCAAACATTTGTAAAATAACTACAACCCATGCATAACCATGCAGTGCACTGTTTTGCTTCGCAGATGTCTAGGAAATAGGGGGTCTGCATCTCAACAGCTGCCCTATGCCACTGCAGCACTGGTAACATCAGGGAGTGCTCCCACGGGAGAAGAAAATGCAGAACAACCAAGCTGTTTTGTGCTAGAGCAAAGGTAAATTAACAGTTGCTTAACAGCAAAGAGAGTGTTAGGAGCAAAGAAGATGTAAAATGACTGTTAAAAAAAGTTGGGGTTTGGTTTTTTTTTTAGAAAAAAGCAACCCTCCCAACATTGTGCCTGTCTGTGCTACCTTAAAAGTTAACATTATTACTAAAACCTTCACACCCAAGGCACTAGCTGAGTGATAAGGAAGGGTATGCTGAAGGTTTAAAATTCTAAAAGAGCAATGAGACTACTGTAACATGAATAACAGTATGGCAACATGTGGGTTATACAATAACGATATTAAGAAATCTCTTGAAAGAACTCCAGCTTTATGGGTGAGATTTGCCGCGCATTACTACAAAAGCCACATCAAACTTTCTGTGCTGCAGAGGCAGAGCATAGGTTGGCTAGGTTGGATTTGTAAGGGGGGCTATGGGTAGGTTCTGACACAATTTACCTTCACAATATTCCTCAGTGGCATAGTCCCATGGGAGAACCGATGAACAAATACTGTTTCAATCAACCTTTTGATGTAGTGGAAAGAATGGCAGATACATGCCAAGCTAGAAACAGCAAGACAAAAGCATTTAAGAGTGCTTAAAAAAACAAGTGTGGCAAGACATTTGGAATAAGACTACGATGCTAACAAGAAATACTGCTCAAGCCTGCAAATGGACTTACTTAACTACTGGATGCGGGCTTGATGTAAACCTCTCATCCAGTCCATAGACAAAAGGCATGCGGAAATAAAACAGAAAATAGATGAACAATGGACCCGTATATTCTATCAAAAATACCTGCAAAAAGAGAGAAAATAATTAGACAGCTGAATTAGATTATGGTTTTGCTTTGTTTTTTTTTGTGATAACTAATGCAGTGGGATAAACACCTCCACTGACCCAGGATGGCATTTAGAGAGTCAGGGAGGGAATAGCAGGTTTGGGCTTGGGCTGTGAAACTGGTAGACATGCACGTAAATGTTTTGCAATGCATTTGCCTCAGTTGCACACAAACAGCCATTGCCAGTGCAGCTGACACAGTATGTGTATGAAAAGGTAAGAATGGCAGCCCAGAGATCATGATAAATATGCATGCATGTTACATTTACCCAGCTCTCACCCTCTTCTTGCCCTCAAAAACTGTTGCTTTATTTTGTGTTAAAATGCAATTTGGTGAAGAATTTATCTTGAAAAAGAGGAGCTTTGTTTCTAACAAATGAATTTTATTTAAACTGGAAAAACAGCTTGTAAGTGTTCACAGGTGACCCCATCTGTATGAACAGTTAGCACAGCAGATGTACCGGGAAACAAGTCATTCTGTGTTCAACCAACCTTTAATTTGAACACAAACACACACACACACAAAA
>VYXH01006349.1:2647-17014 GCA_013397275.1 Burhinus bistriatus | reverse complement strand
AAAATTAAAAACAAAAAAACAAAAAAAAAAAAAAAAAAAAAAAAAAAAAAAAAAAGGAGAGGAAACTAAAGAAACTATTATCGAACTTCATTTTGTTTAAGATAGGTGTGCATTTCTTAGGACAACGCTTTAAATTGCAGTTAACTTTGGACCAAACATTAACAGTTGAATTTTCCACACTTCTCTAAGTGAGGAAGGTAGGCCCATACCTCACTTATGGAGAAAGAAGGGAAATTGATTGTACTTCTGTCAAAAAAAAAAACCACAAAAACCAACCAAACCAACAACAAACCACTGTTTTCTAATGTGTTTAGAGTTATTTTGATACTCAGAAAAGTTGTGTTATCAACTTCTGTAACAACCAGCATTTTCTCTGGTGAAGATCAGATTTGTAGATGAGCAGTTTGTCTTTTTTATTTGATAAAACTGAAGTATTTATTGACTTACATTTGAATGAAATACCTTGAAGGGCAGGGAGAGCAGAATGTGAAGGAAAGATTATGGAATGGCAGAAGACTGGTGTTACTTTGCACTATGGTATTTTGGTATATATTAACGCATGTGGGTCTTGGAGTCTACATTGCCATTAGATTTTTTTGCCTGTGTTACTCTTTTTTGGATTATGTAATAGCTGCTTGATTTATCAGCATTGCATCCAAAGTAATGATGTGAAGATTCAGTCTTGCAGAACATTTGACTTTTTTTATTTTTCCTCCTATGAAGGTTGTCTTTGCTATTTGTCATTAACACAAGATTTTGTTAATGTCTCATAGCTAAGAAATGGTAAATGTGCCTTTACATTATGGGGTACTTTTCTCTTTGTGCTGCGCTGTTTCATTAGTGCTAGTGTAATATGTGCATCATGGACCTTCAGAAGAACTGGAAGGGTCATTGGTCAGCTCACTGCATGAACAGCAGTGGTGTGTTGCCTGCTAGTGAATTGTGACAGAATTTGCATTTGAGCTAAGATAGTAAATATGCAAGGTCTTTGTGGATGGCTACTGATATTCTAGAGATCAGCAGCAGTCATTAGCCTGCCTCTAGCAGCCTGGGACGCAGCCACATGCAGACAGCTAACTGATCTTACTTTCATGTGTTTTCCTGCTGAAGTCACTTCAGTTATTGACATGTGATACTGCTCACATGCCTCTTTGCAGGACAAACTCGTAGGAGTGTAATCCTGATCTTTGTCAGGAGAGTTACACAGGCTCTGTGAAGCAGATCCCTAAAGGCGTTTAGACACCTAGTTCTTAGTGATTTTGTAGTAGATGTCTAAATCCATTTGAGAACCTGCACCTTAGTTCAGTAGAGCCAACCTACCCTGCAGCAAGTTTTCCATTGCCGCTCTCCCAGGGAACTAGACATTCAGAATATCCTGTTACTGCTTTCCTTGATTAAATGAACTGAAGCAATGAGGATTCCTTGCCTGCATCTACTATCAGAGCAGGCATCATGCAGAAATATTGGAGAGAGACAAAAAGTGATGCAAGGATTAATTATGGAAAAATAGTCATTAAAATGGCTCAGACTTGAAGCATAGCTCACCGTAGTCCATCCTATCTGTGGCCCTAAATCTTTAAAGTATAAGGTAGCAGTTGTGCCAACGGGGAGGTGCTGCAGGATTTCCTCATCCCTCAGGGACTTTCCTTCTGAGAAGGAAAGAAGTAATTACATCTCAGTAAAATTCAAGTCAACTTTGGTAGCATACTAGCTTTATGTTGTGCTTTAACAAATCTGTGAGATTCTTTGACGTGACGTGGATTTATTTGAATCTCAATAAACAAACTAAGAATGTTTATATTAATTTTGATTTATCCCTGTAATCACATAGAAGCCTGGATCCTCTATTCCCACCACGACAGCTAGGAGAATTCTCAATCCTATGTGCCTGCCTAGTCTAGTAGACTTGCTTCATCACTGCTACAGCAGAATTTGCTGATAGGTCACTGCCCTTTAACACAGTTCACTGACCTCCAAGTCAGCTGCACCTCCATCTCTCTCCTCTCTCTTCCTCTTTTGTCATTGTTCATCATCAGACAAACAGAAGCTAGGATAAGCTGAGATTGGAAGGCTCTCTTACAAAGGTTTTCATTGCCTTCTTTTTTCCCAACCAACTAGCTAGGAGGTGATTCCACAGGACTTGAGCTAGTACTCAAGATCTTAATGCCTAGATTTGGGGGAATCTCCAGAAGGCCAGCATTTTCTCATGGTGAGTCTCACAACGTAAGTCCATGGAGGAATCTGACAAGTTAGATCTTTGAAGAAGGAAATAAGATACTCATACGCCTGTTTTCCATGGACAGATTCTATGCAATGAACTAATCTTCACCAGCATACTTTTAAGGGACTGTTTAAATAAAATTATGCTTAATGGAGGCAAAAAAAGAAAGTGCTACATTTTATACTGAATGCTAAGATGAATTAACACAGTTTGGTGATTAGACTTTCTTTTGTGCACATGTACTAAGAGGGTTCTAGTAGCAATACCTACAACTGCATTAATAAAGACAGCCAGCTGGCATCAGCTTTGTCAGCAAATCCTACATCTATGGCAATGTGTTTTGCATTAGCTTACTTCAGAAGAACTGTAATACCTGCCTGAGAGCAGAGGATTATGTGAATTGATAGCTCTAACTCATAGCCCTTTTTAGTACTCCCAGCTGAGCATCACTGTGGAGATCATTTCACTGCAGCTAAGGGAAATTAGTATCTAGATTCTGTGCTGCCTGATTTGAAAGCAAAAGTGCTTAGTAGATAGAAAGTGCTTTGGAACAATGTACAGACTCCCAAGTTAATTACCAAGCACCAGACACATGGGTGGAACTCTGTTCAATACTTTCAAAGAATTAAATTTGTTTTGGATTCTCTTCAGCCTTCATAGTGCTAAATAACATAGCTGGAAACTCATTCTTAAGAACTAATGTCCATGCAAAGTATATCTTTTATGCCAGGCCCCTGCTTAGAGCTTTGTTACTCTAGTTCTCACCAGTACTTACTTGGATCAAGTTTTATCGACTGCCTTGCTGGGTACCACCGAGGATCTGTAAAACCATACAGAATTGTGTGATACACAACGTTTGTTTTAGATCATTCACTATTCTAATGAATGCAACACAACAAGGTAAGATTTAGTTAAAGATATTTATTCAACATGAATATCTGTGAGAAATTATGCAGCAGAAAAAATACAAAGGTGTATCAGGATAGCATAAAAAAATGCTACTGAAACCTCCCTGTGATTGCATTCATGTGCAGGTTACTTAGCATTATGTGTGTACATCACATGTTTCAAATTCTGTAATTTTCTCCTGTTTACATAGTGGATATTGTGATGTGATGTGAACTGCTGCAAAAGTTATACTCACATAATTTATGGAACATCAATCTGATCTCCCTAATTGTGGCATTTGGTTCCACCTAGGCAACAAAAAATATTGCATATGTAAGATGCGTATTTTGAAAGACAACTACTAGGTGTAAGACCATTCAAGTAGAAATGTGACTTAAACAATGTAACGGTATAACTTTCTTACAGATGGCTAGGATTAGTATGGGTGATTCGAAGTGCTTCTTACAGGAAAACAGGAGGATAATTTGTGACACCTGTTTCAGAGGCAGCTTCTCTAGCAGTGATCAAGAGTTACTACAACAGCGTTGACAGTTTGATGGCTTATGAGTGAGTAAGACACAACTGGCACCGTCTTAGTGAAGCAGCTGAAGTTGTGCCCTTTGCCCAAAAGCTCCTTCTGGAAGAGGGTTGAAGTACTGCGTAGTCGGTATGAAGCATGCATAATCATTGCCTCTTCAGTGGCCAAATAAAGGCTATTAGGAGATGAAATACCCTTCATAAACACTAAGTTTACTTAAGAAAAGTTAGTAATTTTAAAATAGTCACCTAGCATTTTTAACAGATTTTTGTTTTACCTTATCTAGGAAGCATAGCTGTTTCTTTGTCTTCCAATCAAGGATTTCCACCTGATAGGACACAAAATGATAATTACTAATTATTGGCTAAATAATATCTAAACTCTTAGTTGATTCCCAAATTCATAATCATTACTCAGAGTGAGATACCATTTTTCTCTAATCTGTGGACTATGTTAAAAACACTTCTGATGTGCTCAAGAGACAGTTTTCATCATAGCCAGGTTCTCAAAGCACTCAGCTTACAAAAAAATAATATTCTTGTCAAATAAATTGTCTTCCTGGATATATTCAGAAGCAGAAGTAGCTAACTTATTAATCAAAACACATTGATCTGGGGTATTTTCTTATGCTAGAGCAAGAGGAACAAATAAGGGATAGAGTAGTTTCACAGGGATCACTAAGGAACAGAACTTTTATGCTTTGTAAAACTAGAAAAAAGTTTGAGAAAAAGATTAAATGTGCACATATATGCATGTAAGCAAATATTCTGAGTACATACGGCTTGAAGATTAACGTGCATTGATCCCAGAATATTTTTTTAATTGTATATTTTAATTGTAAAGAGAGGTGGAAAAGATCAGTGGATGTAATGAACTATCTGAACTTCACAAATCCTTAAGAGGTTGTTACAGGAATATTCAGTGCTACTTTGCCTCTCAGATCACCTGCATTAGTAACTACATATTAGCATTTTAGATTTCAAGCAGTGGTTTAGCTACAGCTCTGAAAAGGAAAGAGCAGTGATCAAATGGCACTTTGGCAAAAGGTTACGATTTTAATCAACAGCCAAGCAGAAAACTCTCCAGAGGTTTCAAAGCCCAGTTGCAGCGCGCTAGCAAGACCTAAAACACAGTGATGGTGTTTTAATTTCATTTGTTCTCATCAAACACTGTAATGGAACTTTGTAGTATAGCTAAGAGTGAAAGTCCAAAGCTTATCTGTCACACTAAATGACTGGGACTATCATTACTTAGTATCAAAAGTGTTTGTTGATTTATTTTTTTAAAATAAATATCTAGCATTAATTATGTTTGGTATTAACTGGCCAAGAGGATAGATTAACATTAGACTTTGAATATGATTCCTTACTAAAAATAGGCGTCACAGTCTAGTATCTTTCTAATAGGGTTGCTTTGAAGAGATCACTTGGTTAGAGTATCTTATTTCCTTGTTTTACTTGTCCCAAATTGTTCTTTCTCTATTGGTGCAGCAATGGAGCACTTCAGCTCCAGCCAGAAGTATCAAATCTGATCTCCACAAGGGATACGAATGCAGGGATATGTTCTACCTGTGCATTGTAAGCTCAAGAGACATAAGCACTTTTCCTTCTTTGTGACACATAACGAATGTGTGACACATTATTTGGACATTATATGTTTCCCTTCATTTTTTCATATTTGAAATAACACAAATTTCAAATTTTAATGTCTCCATTTGTGGGACATCTCCATGGGAAAGCAAATGAAGTGGATTCCCTTCCCAGAGGGCTATTCTTGAAATACAGCATTCTGACTCTTGCAGTCCATGAACAAGTACTGTGAGGGCTGTAAACCATTTTTCGTCCCTTCTGATGCTGAGTTGCTACAACAATTATTGAAGACTTTGGTGTATCTCAAAGCTTTTGTGTCAATGAATACCATTGGGCTGCCCTAGAGACTGCAACAGCGCCCACAGTTTTAGCAATCTCCTTCCCCTTCCGTACCCACTCCCAGTATACACATTTTGCATCAGAATCCCCCAGGGGCAGTTTTAGTCTATGGCCTTCAGTGGCTGTATTAGAGAAAACTTCTCCAGGCCAATTACAGGGTGGTTTGGGTATCTTTCTACCACCTATGCTCTTTTAATTGGGTTATTCTCATTATGCACAAGGCCAGACTGAAAATTGTAGAGCATTTTCTTTTGCTGTGTGGTTTTTGTACAAGTGGCTGTACAGAAATTTAGCTATTTCTGTGAACCTTTGGTATCAGTGTGAAAGACAAACAAATCATCCAAGATCTTCTATGCTGTTATTTGGTTCTATTCCAGTATGTCTCTTTGAAATGCCAAACTGACATACCTGCCTGTACTGGCCCGTTTCTTCAAATACCTAAGGCAGCCTATAGAGATGATGGATTCAGACTCTTCTTGAAGGTGCACAGTGATAATGGTGAGAGGCAATGGACATCAGTGGCAATATGGGAAAACTCAATCAGATACAAGGAAATTTTTTTCACCATGAGCTTGGCCAAACATTGGAAGAAGTTGCATAGATGTGGAATCTCCATCTTTGGAGGTATTTAAAAATGGACTGGACAAGACCCAATGACATTTGATCTAGTTGTATCTGCTTCGAGGAGGAGGTGGACTACATGACTTCCAGACGTCCCTTGCAACCTAAATTATTCAATGTTTCTACTTCTTTTTTGGACACCCATTCCTGAACTTACATTCCAGTTACTTTCAGTTACTTTCAAGATCTAAGCAAATATCAAACATTCATTCCCTTTTCAGAAAGACGGACACAGGAACTCAGCTTTAGATTCCACTCCAGTCCATAGAAAGTTGTGCGCAGACAGAGTAAAAACAAGGTGACTCTTTCCTCTAATTATCACGCCTCTTAACTGTATCAGAACCTCCCCCGGTGTTTAGATGTTCCCTGCATAAGGGACAGAAAATCCCGATCCAAGGCAAGAAACGTTATCTTTTCTGAACATAATGGCCAATCACATAAGCCCACGTAGCACTGAACATGGTGTTTCCAGTCTTCAGGCGCAGCACCAAGTCAGTTAATGTATTGGTTGGCAACAGTTCATAGATACCCAGCAATCTGTTCTTGGAACACTTACTGATGGGTATCATTCCTTTCAAACATAAACGGTTTGGCTCAGAGAACTTTAATTTCTATGTGTTTTCAAAGCATTTAGCACAATAGGACACTGACTGTTGGCCTGCAGTAGTGCAATATGACTTACAGTCCGCTTATCTAGTGAATTTTTAAAGGCATTTTAAATTATGGCTTGTCTAAAACTTTGAGTAGAACTTAATAGGCAGATTTGTGCAAGATAGATATGTTAAAACTCTTTTATAAGTGACTACAAATAAGTATCTTCAATGTTTAGATGACAAACTTGTTCTAGTGCATAAGGATTAAAGATTAATAGTGTCTTTAAAAACAGAAAAATTCTTGATTATTATTGTTTAGAACAGGTCGAGGGCAAAGAATAATCAATATATGGTATAAGCAGAGAAAAGTATGTTCAACTGTTAAACTTTTATTCAGAAAATAAAAGGGGAAAATAAAAGGGGGAAAATATATTCACAGGTGAAAAACAGTTGAGCAAACAGTGTTTAAAAAAGATTTTTAAGATGCAGTGTCCCTGCAATAGGATTACAAATATATAGTCGATCAAATTCATGCAGTTTAAAGCCATATCAAATGCTTAAGGATCAACAGATCTTCAAAAATTATGTGATAATTATTATGGAAATATTGACACACTTATCATGTCTGTGCATCCTGGAAGTTTTATTTGCAGTCATTTGTACTCAGCAGATTCAGTAAACTGTAACTGAGTGAGGATTTGTGAGCACTGACATAAGCATATATTGTATTGATTTCTTTTGAAATTACTCAGTAAAAAAAAAAATTGCTTATTTTACAGTCTAGGAACCAACCAGCCCAAGAAAGAGAAATGCAGAATGAATTCTCCCTGAACCATTAGAGTGCTTACATAAGCCAGGTTCCTTGAATTTACACTAAAAAAAATCCAGTCGTTGCCACAGTCCTAATTAAATCTTTCTAAACATTTTATTTTTCCTATGGAATTAGTCATTTTCTCTATCTCCTTGGTCTTTTCTCGTATAGTGTGTTGTTCTTCAAGGAAGTAAGCATGCCTTAGTGTCATCTCACACTAGGGCATATCAAGAATAACTTTCTTGAAGTCAATGGAATTAAGCCAAAGGGAAATTGCTGTAAATGTACTTACACTGAAAACTACGTTTGTGCTGCTGCTGCTGCTACAAATGACTTTCGGTCTGAAATTTCCCTTGCACAGGAACATGCAAACTGTTGCAGAGGTTGAGTCTAAGGATCCACCTAGAACAGTATCTTTCCTTCTGATGCAGCCAGCAGCAGATGAGTCAGAAAAAGTAATAAACAGGGCAAGAATATGGGGTAAGAGAAGAGACCCTCTTACTGGGGGTAAGAGAGGAGACAGACACAGAGACTGCTATTTTCCTGCACTAGAATGCTGCCTTTGTATTTAATAGCTTTTCATGGATTTTTCCTCAATTAGTTCATGCACTTGCCTTTTAAACCTGTGTAAATATTTTGCATGCAGTGTCCTGAGGCGGGAAGTTCCATAGCTTAGCCACATGCTGTCAATTTCCCAAAGCAGAACCAAGGCAGAACCACAAAGTGAAATTTTGTCATCTTACCTGTGGAGCGCTGTACCTTATTCTGTAAGTAGTCCAACTAAGTAAAGCCTTACCTCTCTGAAACACATTGGCTCACATTTCATGAAACTAGAATCTTACTACATTATTTCACTGTGTATAAAGACAGGAGATAGTGACACCCGTACTCAAAAGTTTCTATACAATTACTTTTGTAGAATTTAGATGTCTAACATTTACAGGTTCACAAGACACACATTAGGTACTTACTTCTCAGCTTCCCAAATTCTGCTCCTATGCAAGCCAATGAGCACCACTGTCTGAACTGTGCTGAAACTCATGGTACGTTTTTATTTCTTCCACCTGTTTCAGATTTGTTAGTTAGGCATGCTTGCATCTAAATCCTCAAGGACCTTGATCCAGTAAGCATCCTTATCCCAAAGTCAGCACAATGCACAGCATTTAGATTATAGAATCATAGGATAGTTTTGGTTGGAAGGGACCTTTAAAGGTCATCTAGTCCAAGCTCCCTCCAATGAGCAGGGACACCTTCAACTAGATCAGGTTGCTCAGAGCCCTGTCCAACCTGACCTTGAACATTTCCAGGGATGGGACATCTACCACCTCTCTGGGCATTATTTCTGAATGAAGTAAATTGTCAGCAAAAGAGATGATCTAGTTCTTTGTGCTTTATACGTAATGGTTAGGCACACTGACAGGGAGTGCGAAAATTGCTTTAGACTGTCTTCTGCCATTCCCCAGTCCTCCCATAGAAGGCTTGGGCCAAGCAAAGAATAAATGATTCAAGAGAGACCAAAAAGTACAGGCAGGAGAGGACAGAAATGTATTCCAGTGAAAAGGGCAGTCTCCTACTAAAGAGAAAGCCTGAATTCCTGTCTCTCTGGGCTGCTTCAAGCACTGCTCCCTTCCATTGTCATTCTGTTCAGCATCTCCCTGCAGTGGATGCCTTTTGGGATACCACACAGCGAAGGGGTAGAGTTGAAGTAAACTTGGATACCTTAACTAAATTGTCACATCTAATTTTGGAGATGGGTGCCTAACCTGAAGGCATGGCAAACCCCAAGTCACTTTGTGGACCTGGACCTGAGGATGGTAACAGGTGTAAGAGCTACAAATGGTCATCCTTCAGAAAGACAAATCCATTTATATAATTGACAGAGGATAAAATGAATCTGTGTAAGAATGGTCAGGAAGGAAAAGGAAGGTGTATTCTCTTGGAGTGGGAGACTGGTTTATTTTTCACCAAATGGAAGCGCTGTTTGAGATCTCTGCTTTCACAGTGAATTCTGGGTCTCGAAAGCCTAAGAAATCTTTCCAGCTTTTACTAGCATGACATCTTGCATGAGGATACACAAGATGGGAAAGGAACCTGCATCAGTTAATACTGACTCAGTGGGTATTCACTTACACTGGCTAACACAGAGCTGCACATTGCCAGTTTCCCTGGCATACTGAAGAGTCACATCATTCACTGAGTATCACTGTCACTATGAAGCAGACTGGAGTGCCTCCATCTGAGAACTTAAGCCAGCTTTCACTCAACACTAAGTAGACATCCAGGTTTTTCAACACCACTGCATAGCCTTTTTCATGCACAACAGAGGATATTCATTGCCTCAATGCTTTAGTTTATGGCAACTCTTTTCTACAATGACAATATTCAGGTAGAAGTGGTTTATGAATTCTTTGTGAAATCACAACCATTTCTTTGCATCAGCACTGTGATTTGCAACGTTGAACTACAGTATCTATAGTTCCATTACTACTCTTCATGGATCATTTGGTATATGGATGTCAAAATGTACATCCAGCATATGCTTTTGATGTGGAATTGAAGAGATTGAAGGGAGAAAGATTTTTTTTCTTTTTTTTTTTTTAACTAGAGGTATAAAGGATGGGTCTGCTGTCTTCTGACATGGCAGGAAGCCCTAGGAAATTTGGAGTCCTTATACTGACAGGTACACTCACAAGATTTGTATTTTTTCAAAATACACTTCAAAGAAGTCTATTATTTTTTCTAAAATCTTCTCTTTCTGTGATAATGATTTTATGTGTTACTTGTGAAAACAGAGCAGATGTCTTCAAATAGCAGGACAATTTTCAGCAGTGTCCCTTTAAATGACCGTTCAAATATCTCATATGTGGCCTTGTCTTGCTCAGGCAGCTCTTGGAGAATACAGAATCTTAAAATCCTCTGCAGTCCTGCTTTTGGCACTTGCTCTCAGTACCCTTACTTGATGAGGCTTTAGACAGCATAGCTCTGAGTGGGAGAAACCTTTGTAAGAGGAGCTGTGACATCCCAGCAATGCTAGCTAGGCAGCAGTCATCCCCCCCCTTGCATTCAGTGGGTTTTCATCACAGTCAGAAGGGAGAGAAGCTTTAAATGCCAGCAAGGGGGGCCAGTACATTATTGCTTTTAGACTGTACTGCATATGTCAGTTCAATCTATCCTCAGGGAGTGAAGACTCCAAAACCTTTTTTGTTATCACTGCTCACAGAAGGCACTTCCCACCCAAACCAGTTAAAGAAGCAAAAGTAGAACTGTGGCTCTTATGACAGTAATTTTCTACAGTATAAGTGTATTAGTTCAAGTATCTTTCCTCTAGGAGTTCAGAGCGCCGTACTATTTGCTTTATATGAAACGCTTTTGAAGACCTAAACGTGTCAAGTAGAAAGAAAGGGTAGAATTAATTAGTCTAACTTCAGAGCTCTCTGCTACAGACATTTACATCTGAGCATGTCACATCGACATCCTTTGTACAGAAAGGAGAAAGGCAGGCACTTTTAGGATAAACTGTATAAGCTCTGAAACATATCTAAAATAGGTCAGAAGAGTTGTTCTCTAATCAGTTTGGAGAAATGAGCACTCCTGGAGACTATTAGTTATCTAGATACAAGTCTCTCTCATAAATCTCTAAATTTTCAGAGGTGAATATCCTCAAATTATCAGGTGCAGTACTTTCAGGTATACACATATTTCCTTAAACCGTAGTTGCTCTCGCTAAGCTTCTCCTGAGCTACTAGTGATAAAAAAGCTGAGGTGAAATTAGAAACATACCAATACCTGAAGTAAACAAGACCTATTCTAGCATTATTACAGAATAAGAAATGTAGAGGCAGACATGGAGACATAGGTCTAGGAGTACAGGGACCTGACTTTGCATATCGGTTCTAATACAGACATCTCATAAGTAGAGGGAAATCACTCAGCCACTCCGGGTTTTTTGCTGTCCATCCATTAGGTCTAGCATACTTTGGCTTAATTAGGTGGTTATTCATAATTCTTGGTCCTAAGTTTGAACACAGCCAATTCAAAATAAGGAGTTAAAGGTACTTCCAAAGCTGAATCTGCCTTTCACTGGCTTCTTAATAGTAACTTTAATACAATGTTGCCTATTTTTTAAGTGTTTCTGTCTTCACCTGCCTGAGAAAGACTCTCATAAAGAAAAGGAAGGGACTTAACAGCCAGTGTCTCAGCACTCACAGTCAGTCTGATGTTCTTGCCCATCTTTTTGTAGGTCCGTTCACCAAAGAGTAATTTTATTCATGCATAAGGGAGAAGACCTTCCTACATACTCAGGAGCCTATGAAATTCATTGTGTACTAAACATGATCAAATGTACAAACTCAACACAACAGGAAGAAATATTCCACACCAGTAAACCTCTGCTAAGCTTGTAACAGTCATATGACAGCGACAATTTGGTGACTGTAAAGTGCTTCATGATTCTTGTAAGGAAGCACCATAGAAGAGCAATAAAGGATAAATGGTTTAGAGATGTACAGGGAAAAGTATGGAACGATACAGTATACAGGGAATGCTAACATTTGCAACACCAATAGAGATTTCCCCCACTCCCAAGAAGCATTGGGAGAGGTTGGACACTTACCTTCTCTCTTTTGATAGCTCGGTTTTGAATGCGTGGTAGGGAAATGCAATTCAGAATTCAAATTCAATGAATTTGTAACAGAAAGCAAATCAGTGGGGAGAACAGCGCAGAAAGTGAGATGTAACAGCACTGCTCAGTGCTACCCTAGGCTGTCTTTGTCCACATCCTACACCCTGAGTCAGCTCAGACACACTGGATGAGCTAGGCAAATCTGTTTCCAGCCATTATCTGCTGTACAGAGAAAAGGACTAAGACATACAAGGCAGACATGTAAATTCATGAAGCATTCTGAGTTTGGATTAGTGTTGCTTAGACACAGGATCTTGATATAGGACTCAAAAGACCTGTATCTGCTGCTATTGTTCTGCCTAGCAAGATGGAGCAGGTATTCCACTTTCATGTGCTTCCCCATCTGCAATATCAGGTAACAATGATGTCCATGCTTTTGAGGTCTTCTAGTAACACGTGCTATTCAGAAGTTCAGGACAGCTAAGGCAGAAGAGCAAACCTGCAGACAGACAATGACTGAAGACGTTCAAGAGGGTAATACACATGTGCCTGCTCCTGCATTTGGATCTCACAAGAGTTTGGGACACTGGTAGAAATGCAGGAGGCAGTGAAAAGTTTGGTTGTTTTTCCTAAAAATCAGGGAAGTCAACACTGCAGAGGAAAAGACAGTGCAGGTGCCTATCTCACACCCGCAAGAGCTAGAGGCAGCTTATTTTGCTGAATTGTTCATGATGCCCAGAACACTTTTATAGCTTTAAAAAGCAAAATCTGAACTTTTAGATCATGGTAAGTAACTACAGGAGCAGCTGCTTTTCAGATTGTTTTGGATTCTGTTAATGTTATAACAACAATTGGTTTGTATTTTGCAAGGGGGGAAGAATTGCGTTCATTTTTAGGCAAGTCACGCTGGAGAAACTGAAGTGTAAGCCTGCAGAAACACATTCGGGATTGCTGATATTCGCTCGTACAGACCTGTTCTTGTAACACAAGCCACTCAAGAATTTTTGTATTAGCCAGCCTAACCAATTCCAGCAAAGAGTCAGTGTGGCTGTTTATATAAGCTGATGAGAGACACTACCCTTCACACTCCCCAGGTGCATGTTACTTTACACTTTCTGTACACACAAGGAGCTGACTGTACTGAACTCTGTCCAGCTATTTTTCATTTCCCACGCAAGACTGGAACGCCCTGTGCTAGCAGGGGGCCGGTGGAGCCTGCCCGGGGCGGGGGCCGCGGGCACCACTCGCCCTCGTTCCTCCCCGTCGGACGGTGCGCTCTGCGCCGCCCAGGGCAGCCGGGCCGTGAGCCGAGCCGGGGGACGTCCTCTCGGCCGGGCACCAAGCCCCTCGCCGGCTCCGTGCCACCGAGCCGAGCCGAGCCGAGCCGCCCCCGCGGCGCTGCCGCCCGGGGGACGCCTGCACCGGGCCGGAAGGCTCAGCGGGATGGCTCTCGGAGAGGTGCACAGCGGCTGGAGACAGGGTCTTCCAAGAAGTTGGGCACAGAAGGTGCCGAGAACATTCCTCGCTCTCGCTCTTTCCTTACGGTTGGGATGCGCTGCCAGACCCACCCCGGCAGGCTGACCACGGCACTGCCCTCGGGAGGATCCGCGGAAAGCCCAGAGCCATTGATCCGGCGCCTCCGCGGACCGCCGAGAGCCCGCCTGGAGCCCGGGGACACCCCCTCCTCTATCCGGGGCCCCGTTCGAGGACCACCGGGGACGCGGGGAAGAGGAGCGGCGAGGGCAACGTGGCCGGGGAAGGCACGGACGGGGAGAGCAGGGGCCGCTTCTGCCCCCTCTCCCCGAGGAAACTCCGGCGAGCGGCGAGCCCCCCCCCGGCTCCCTCCGCCCGGCCCCGGGGGCGGTCACTTGCCTGGGCAGACCCGGGAGCGGATGGCTCCGGCGCTTCAATGCAGATGGAGGGGGAAGAAAGAGGAGCCCGTCGGCACCCCGGGCAGCCCCGTCCGCCGGCGGCAGGATGCTGCGGGGCCCGGCCCGGACTCCCCCCATCCGCCCCCCGAGCCGCCCGCACCCACCTCGAAGAAGCCGGCTCTGCCGCTCATCCTGCGGGCTGCCGCCGCGTCGCCTCCCGCCGCCGCGGCACCTTCCCCGGGTCCCCGCGCTGCGGCCAATCCGGCGGCGCCCAG
>VYXH01006348.1:9728-25702 GCA_013397275.1 Burhinus bistriatus | reverse complement strand
CCACCCCAAAATTCCCCCCCCTCCGGCTACGCACCCCAAACCTCCCCCTCCCGCCTCACTTCACCCCTCTCTTTCCAGGGAAGTCATCAGCGCAAAGGAGAAGAGTAAATACAAGTTCGCCCCGGCCCCTTTGCCCCCCGAGTTTGGCGCCTTCTTCCAAGGTAAAGGGGCCCCCCCACCCCCTGGGCTCCAGGGGCAGGTGGAGGGGCAGGATGGGATCCATGGGTGCGTAGAGCATCCGGGGGCAGGTAGAGGATGCTGGGGTGGGGCTGGGATCCAGGAGCAGGGATAGGATCCGCAGGGAAGGTGTAGGATTTGAGGGCACCTATAGGGTTCTATACCTGCCTCTGGTTATCCTATAGCTGCCCCTGAGCCGGGAACTTCCCAGGGTCGGTATAGGATTTGAGGGCAGATACAGGATCCTGTACCTGCCCCGGGTTATCCTATACCTGTGCCTGCAATTATAGGAGCCTATACCGGCCTCAAGGTCACTAGGTGATTCAAGGGCAAGTGTCGGAGCCTATACCTGCCCCGGGATCACTATATGATTCAAGGGAAAATATAGGGTCCTGTCCCTGCCGCTGGACCCCATATGTGCCGGTAAGGGTTGGGGGCGCGGGAGCAAATATAGCGCCCTATACCTCTTCCAGGGTATCCACTACCTATCCCTGCAAATATAGAATCCTCTCCCTGCCCCGGGATATCCTATACCTGCCCTGGCACATACAGGAGCCTATACCTCCCCCGGCCAGTGTAGGAGCCTATACCTGCCCCAGGGTTGTGATATGATCAAGGACAGATATAGGAGCCTGTACCTGCCCCAGGACATCCTCTACCTGCCCCTGCAAATATAGGAGCCTGTACTTGCCACGGGATCACTATATGATTCAAGGGCAAATACAGGAGCCTATACCTGCTCCTGGATAGCCTATACGTGCCCCCGCAAATACAGGAGCCTATACCTGCCCCAGGGTTCTTACATTGTTCAAGAGCAATTATAGGATCCTATACCTGCCCCAAAACCCTATATGTGGTGGAACGGCAAATATAGGATCCTATACCTGCCTGGGGGTCGCTCTATGGTTCGAGGGCAAATATAGGATCCTATACCTGCCTGGGGGTCGCTCTATGGTTCGAGGGCAAATATAGGATCCTATACCTGCCTGGGGGTCGCTATGTGGTTCGAGGGCAAATATAGGATCCTATACCTGCCTGGGGGTCGCTATGTGGTTTGAGGGCAAATATAGGATCCTATACCTGCCTGGGGGTCGCTATGTGGTTCGAGGGCAAATATAGGATCCTATACCTACCCCCGGGGGCAGGTATAGGATCCTGAAGAAGGGATTAAATCTTGCCTGACCTGGAGACTCTGCAAAAATCAACCCAAAGGGGATTTTTTACATTTTTTCCCGGGGAAGCCCCCCAAAAAACCCCGCTCTGGGGCAAAAGCGTTGCAAAAAAAATCACCTAAAACTCCCAACGCACCCAACTGCCCGTAAATCNCTGCTTTCTCCCCAAAGTAAATCTTTCCCTTCTCATCCTTCCAGAGAGTTTCCAAGCCGGGGGGCAACTCCCTGAAACGCTCCAGCTCCGGCTGATCCATCTTTTCGGGGCCATCCTCTCCGGATCCAAGGTAGAGTTGGGAAGCGGATGGGGGAGGACTCGGGATCATCATCCACGTGATAAACCCCAAAGTTTTCTTTTTTTCAAGTGAGAGAAGCACTGGAATTAAACCGCTTAATTTTCCAAAAGCCTTTCAAAATCACGTGTAAAATTCCAGCCCTAAATTCGGTGGGTTTTACCTTAAAAAAAAAAAAAAACAAAAAAAAAAAACAGAAAACAATTAAATTAAAGAGCGGTTTGAGTTGAAGCCGCTTGATTCATCACCAGTTCAGCTCCAGGATGGCAGATGAGAACTTCTTGGCTGAATAAATTTGAGCAGAAATGGGTTTTAATTAACCCAATGATTAAAAATCGGGATTTAATTAATAACATTGAAATTGGCTTTAAATTAATTTGCACGCACCCAGGAGCAGGGTGCAGTGAGATGGGTAAAACCTGCAGTGCCGGAGCCGTCAGGCTCAGCATTAATAGCATAAGTAAAGGATTTTTATATCGTGATAGGCAACATAAAAACCCATCTACCCTTTCCCCCACCCCTTACCCCATCATCCCAACAGCCCAACGCGCTACGGGCCATCACGCCGGCGGCGGTGGAGGTGCTGCTGGGGGTGCTGCGGCGGGGAAGTGGGGGGACACCCCCAGTCCCCGGTTTGGTGGAGCTGGCATTACGTGGCGTGGTGGCCGTGGTCCACGTGCTGCACGGCAGCAGTCCCGGCGCTGGACCCGTGCCGTTGCGTGTCCTCCTGGATGGTTACTTCAGGGTGCTCAATTCGGACCTGCCCGTCGCTTCCTTGGCGCCGGAGGCGGCTGGTGGCCTCATCGCTCTTCGTGTCCTCATGCTGGGTAGGTGGTTGGGGACAGGGGTGGGGATGGGGACGTGGGATGGGTGCTGAGTCGTCTCCACCTCGCTGTAGATGCCATCCCAGCCATGCTGAGCTGTGAGGACCGGCCAGTCCTACAAGCGGTCTTTCTCAGCAACAACTGCTTTGAGCACATCATCCGGCTTCTCCAGAACAGCAAGGTACTGGGGTGGCCACGTTGGTGTCCCCCTTGGTGACACTGGGGTTTGGAACCCTCATCTCCATCCTCACCCTTCCTGGTTCTAAATGATGCTGGGACAGGGTGGCTGCACTGCAGCAGCTTCCACGGGGTGAGGACCCACCATAACACCCTTCCCTCTTCCCCCAACCCCTTACTGGATGCCGTTCCCTGGGGCTGAAGCCCACCCTGTGTCCCACAGCTCTACCTCGGCAGCTCACGGGAGGCGAGTGAAGCCCGGGACGAGGTCCCCATGCAGCCACCAGATGGGGACAGGCTCCAGCAGGTATCGTGTGGGACCACCCCGTAACCAAACCACCGGGCGTGGTGGGCTGTGTCCCCCAGCCCCATGGCTCAGTAGACCCACCACCTCCATGTCTCCGTAGGACTTTGACAGCAGCTCCGACGCCATCGCGGTCCACGCCATCGGGGTGCTCACTGCCATCATGAGCAGCTCACCCTCCGCCAAGGTGGGCAGTAGACCAGGGTGGGGTAGACACCCAAAAATGGCTGGATTTGGGGATTTTCATGCTGCAAGGTGGGATGGGGTGAAAGCAGCATGTGGTGGGGCTCGGTGCAGGGTTCCACGTGCCCGGGTGCTTGCAGGAGGTGTTCAAAGAGCGCATCGGCTATGCTCACCTCTATGAGGTCTTGAGGAGCCAGGGTCAGCCCACCCAACGCCTGCTCCAGGAGCTCCTCAACATGGTGAGTATGCCTACTTCTCCTCCACACTGAGCAAAGCCCTAGGTGGTGGTGGTGGTGGTTCGTGGTGGAACTCAGCCCTCAGCAGCCCCATTACTCACGCCCAAGTCCTCTCCACCCTGCTACTTTCCCATCGGCTTCCTCCGAAGGGGTCCTGGGGCCATCTTTAGCTTGGAGTCATGCTCAGCTCTGGGGAGATTTGAGCCCTTTCTAATATGATACTGCTTGCTCTGGTACTGCTGGATGTGCCAACATCTCCAAGACACTTGATGCACAGGGGTCTCCAAGACGCTTGATGCGTGGGGGTTTCCAAAATGCTTGATGCGTGGGGCTCCCCAGGGCACCTGATGCACAGCAGTCTCTGAAATGCTTGATGCACGGAGATCTCCAAGACCCTTGATGCATGGGAGTCTCTGATAGGCTTGATCCATGGGAGTCTCCAGAGCGCTTGATGCACAGTCTCTACCACCAACACGGGGTGACCAGTGGGAGGATCTGTCCCTCTCCACAGGGTCAGGGCTGCACCAACTGGCTCTTGTGTTTCGGCAGGCAGTAGAAGGCGACCACAGCTCCTTCCCGGTGCGCCCCATCCGCAACGAGCAGCCCCTGCTCATCCTACTGGCCTGGCTGCCGGCGCTGGCGTGCCGGGAGCTGCAGGTCTTCCTCTCGAGCCAGCTGCGGCGGCTCTGCGAAGCCTCCCTGCCCAGCCGCCTCACCTGCGTCAAGGCGGGCATGGTGGGCTGCCTGCTGGGTGCCCTGGCCACTGAGCCGGCGCTGCCGGCTGCCTGCTCAGAAAATTTATTGGAGCTGCTGCGGGCGTTGGGCAGCCTCTCCATCCGTCCCGGGGAGCTGCGGCAGCTGCTGCGGCTGCTGCGGCATGAGCGGGGTCGGGGACCGCATCCCTACACAGCGCCCGTCATCCGGGCGCTCTTGGGGATGGCACGGGTCGAGGGACCTCCCCGGGCGCTGCAGTGCTTTGACCTGACACCCGGCATGGCGGGGATCATGGTGCCTGCTGTCCAGAAGTGGCCCGGTGGTGCCTTCGCCTTCCACGCCTGGTTGTGCCTGAGCGAGGAGGAGCCTGAGCCACTGGTGAGGCCGAAGAGGAGGCAGCTCTATAGGTGATGCTCAGTGGAGGGACCTGGGGGGCTGCAGTGAGGATGAGGAGCAACAGCACCACCATCCCCACCATGCTTCTCCTCCACCAGCTTCTTCACGGCCGGTGGGACAGGCTTCGAGGCGTTCTTCACCGCTGGTGGGGTGTTGGTGGTGGCCGTCTGCACCAAGAAGGACTACATGACTGTGGCATTGCCAGAGTTTGCCTTCAATGACTCGGCGTGGGTGAGCGTCATCCCCACCCCTGTCCCCTTCCCCGTCTGCATCAGGGGGGGGCAATGAGGACACCAGGATGCGTAACACTCCCTCCCTCTCCCGCCAGCATTGCGTTGACATTGTCCACATCTCTGGCCGCCGGCCCTTTGGCCAGAACATCGTCAGCATCTACGCCGATGGACACCTGCGGAAGACGGCTCAGCTCCGCTTCCCCTCCCTCCACGAGGTGGGGGACCCCCCTGGTGCCCGACCCTACCCCTCCCCATGGCATGGGGCTGGGGGCTGAGCACAACTCCTTCTCCCTTCCAGTCCTTCACCTCCTGCTGCATTGGCTCTGCGGGCCACCGGACCACTACCACCACTGCCACCATCACCAGCCACCCGCCGGCATCCCACGGGCCAGAGCTGGTCTTCCCCCCACGTCCCGCACTCGGCCGCTCCCAGTCTGTCCCTGCTGTTCTGGGCCCCCATGCCTGGACCCCGACTCAGCCCCCCACTGAGGGGGTGGTGGCCACCACAGCGGCTGGCAGTCAGGACACCGAGTGGGGCAGCCCCACCTCCCTGCAGGGTCACCTGGGCTCCGTGGCCATCTTCTGTGAGGCTCTGCAGCAAACCCAAGTCAAGGCGCTCTTCTGTGTGGGTACGTTGGCGTGGGACATGAGGGACATCTGTAGGGGTGCTGGTGGCAACCAGGGTCCTTTCAACCGTGCCCCAGCTCACCCCAATCCTCTTGCCCCAGGACCAAACGTCACATCACCATTTACACTGGAAGGTGACTTGGTGGATCTCAGCAGCAAGCTCTTGCTGTACTATACCCCACAGGTGAGGAGAGCCACCCCCCCCGGGGACGGGGACAGCACTGGTAGTCCCTCTGCCATAGGTGACATCTCCAGGAGCATGAGGATACTCCCATGGTGCTCTCTTCTAGGCCTGCAGGAACAACATCTGCCTGGACCTCTCTCCCAGCCACAGCTTAGACGGGAGGCTGACAGGGCACAAGGTGGTCAACTGGGACATCAAGGTATGCTAGGCACAGGGTGGCCTGTCCTGGTCCATCCACTCCATGGCATGGAGGCAGCTCCCTCCTGGGGTATGGGGCAGGGGCAGGACCCCCAAGGAGTGTTGGATGGCTGTGGTGGTTCCCCTGGACCCTACAGGGACTCTGCTGCATGGTATTGGGTCCACTAAGCACCTGTGTGACCTATGGGTCCACCAAAGACCTGCGTGCTCCAAGGGTCCCCTAGGGACCTGTCTGCACCATGCGTTCTCAGCATCCAGGGTGGAGGCTGTGAGTGGTGCAGGGGAACAGGTGCTTTTTGGGGACCTGGTTTAGGTTTGTGCTTTAGGATGGGTCAGGGCACACCCTAGTCTTTGCTAGTCACAGGGCCTGACTCTCCCTGGCTTGGGCTGAGGCCGTGAACAGGCAGAACAAACCCAGGGTGCACGTGCAACCTCCTCCTCTAGGCTGCTGTCACCATGCAGCACCCGGTAATGCCTCTCGCCTCCCTCCGGCAGGACGTGGTCAACTGCGTGGGCGGGATGGGTGTGCTGCTGCCCCTGCTCGAGCAAGTGGTGTCCAAGAAGGAGGAGCCCGAGGATGAACAGGAGACAAATGACCTGGTGGGACCAGAGCTGACGTCCTCCAGGAATGCCCAGGGCATGCTCATCCCGCTGGGCAAGTCCTCAGGTGAGGAGCTCGGGGGGCGTGGAGTGGCAGCCATCCTGCTCGGATGACTGGAAGTAACCCCACTGCCACGTGGGTGCTGCCTGGAGCCATGGGCATAAGAGGTCTTGCCTGGAGCACCAAGAGTTATGGGGTAGTGGAGAAACCATTGGCATCTTGTAATGTTGTTATGACCCATTTAGTCATAAACAAGCAGTTCTGGGAAGATGAGGATGGCTTGCCTTTGCGTGGAGTCTCTGGTGTCTTATAGTAGGGCTGGGTTCATGCAGGAGCCTTCTCCGACATAGGTGAAACAGGCGTTCTTCCAATACTCAGCTGCTTATTTCCAAGAAGCTCAGAGCAACAGAAGCTTCCGCTCACTTAAATTTGGGGGAAATAGGGGAACGGGCTGAAAAATTTGCAGAGAACTTTTACGGTGGTGTCTTCAGGATGCCCTTTGCAGGCAGCTTTGTAGGAAGGTGTTTGGGTGGGCACAGGGCTCACAGCTACTGGTGGGGCTCTGCCCTGTGTCTTGCAGAGAGCAGGCTGGAGAGGAACAGCGTGGCCGCCTTCCTGCTGCTGGTGAAGAACTTCATCCAGAACCACCCAGTGAACCAGGAGAGCCTGGTGCAGTGCCATGGGCCAGCCATCATTGGGGCACTGCTGCAGAAGGTGCGGGGTGCTACCAAAGGTTCCATCCCATGGCCCCCAGGGCTGTTCCCCAAGGGGAAGCCAGGGCTGCAAGCCTCTCCTCTCGCCCATGGCAGGTCTCTGGTCCACTGCTGGACATGAGCACGTTGATGGCCTCGCAGATCCTCATGGAGCAGGTGGCTTCTGAGGGAAGCGGGCTCCTGCTGCACCTCCTCTACCAGCATCTCCTCTTCGACTTCCGCATCTGGAGCAACAGTGACTTCGCCGTCCGCTTAGGTGGGAACTGGGGGTGCTTGGAGGTGTTCTCCATCCCAACCACCCTCCATGGCTACGCACACCTTCTCCCTGCAGGTCACATCCAGTATCTGGCCAATGTCATCAAGGACCACAAGCAGCGCATCCGCAAGAAGTACGGCGTGCAGTACATCCTCGACTCCATCCGGACATACTACGGGTGAGCTGCCACTTGTAGCCTGGACCCCTGAACGCTGACATCGTGGTGGGCTTACCCCTCAGAGCTGCAGTTTGGGGTAGACACCCTTTGCTTGGGTCAGTATCCCTCCTGCAAGCACCTCATGGGGTAATCTCCCGGTGTGGGACCATGGTGGTGGGTGCATGACCTTCCACTCCCCATGACCATGCCCTGTCCCCAAGCCTCCATCCAGACCTGCAACTGGTCAGCCCCAAAATCCACCCCCAGCATCTCTCCAGCAGCAACCAAGAGCATGGTGGTTTCTGCAACAAGCTGATGCCCTCTTCTTGTCTGCCCCGATGCATTTCTGCACACCTGTGGCACTGGGGATGTTTGCACCCTGCAGAGACCCAAACGCATGGGGTAGACATTTCCCACTGGGCAAGGCTGGCCAGAAGGGATATCCACACCGGGCTGCCCTGGAGCTCCTCAGGCTCCGTGGTGGGATTTGGGATCATGCTGTCGATGGGTGACAAGGGACAGGAGGGTGGCTGTGCATGTCCCCAGAGGGAATGCCCATGCATCTCTGTCCATCAGCACCTCCAGAGAGAAGACCACGGCCACCGATGACATCAAGACGGTGCAGACATCCCTCTTCAGTCTGGTGAAGGAGTTCTTCTGCAGGAGCTTCTCCGGGGAGGAGATGCAGAGCTTGCTGAGCTATGTGGCCGGAGCGCAGGATGAGCAGCAGGTACAGCACCGAGCCACCTGGGTCCCCAAACACCTCGGTGTGCCATGGGCTGGCCCAGCAGTGGGTGGAGAGAAACGGCTGAGGTCCTGGTAGGGCATGTGGAGGGCAATGAACAACTGGCCCTGTGTCCTGCAGGTCTGCGGGGCGCTGGAGGTGATCCACAGCCTGCTGAAGGGCTCGCCTGCCCAGGAGCAGCTCTTTGCCTTCCTCTTTGAGCCAGGCCACGTGGAGGTCCTCTTCTCACTACTGGTGCAAAAGAAGTTCTCAGATGAAGTGCGGGAGAGGGTCTTCAAGGTAAGGCAGGTCCCCAGTACCAACCTCTTGCCATCCCCAGCAGCTGGAAGCTTTACCATGGTGGAGTGGTCACCTCTCTCTGTCTCACCAGGTCCTCTACAAGATGCTAAAGTACGAAAAAGTCCCTGAGCGCAGCAAGAACCGCCTGAAGCTGAAGGACATTGGGTACCAGGGGCTCATTGCCTGCCTCAGTGACATCCCTGGCTCCATGCTGCTCTTCCGCTGCCTCTCGGAACAGGTCCTCGGGGCAGGTACCATGTGCCCTGCTGAAACCAGGCTGGCCCTGGCTGCCAATCCCAAACATGTACCATGAGGTCATCACTGGTGGCTTCCCATGAGGCTCAGCTGGTCTTGAGGCTGGGGGTCTTTGGTGGCTTTTGGGGACAGAAGGACCTGTCCCACCACCATGCTCTCTCTCAGGAGAGCAGGTCTCAAAAGGACCTGGGCGTGTTGGTTGACAGTCAGCTGAATATGAACCAGCAGCGTGGCCAGGTGGCCAAGAAGGCCAACAGCATCCTGGCTTGTATCAGCAATAGTGTGGCCAGCAGGACTAGGGCAGTGATGGTCCCCCTGTACTCGGCACTGGTGAGGCCCCATCTCAAATCCTGTGTTCAGTTTTGGGCCCCTCACCCTAAGAAAGACATTGAGGGGCTGGAGCGTGTCCAGAGAAGGGCAACGGAGCTGGTGAGGGGTCTGGAGCACAAGTCCTGTGAGGAGCGTCTGAGGGACCTGGGGTTGTTCAGCCTGGAGAAGAGGAGGCTGAGGGGAGACCTTCTCGCTCTCTACAGCTCCCTGAAAGGAGGTTGTAGCCAGGGGAGGTCAGTCTCTTCTCCCAAGTAACAGGTGACAGGACAAGAGGAAACGGCCTCAAGTTGCACCAGGGGAGGGTTAGATTGGATATTAGGAGAAATTTCTTCACGGAAAGGGTTGTCGAGCATTGGAACAGGCTGCCCAGGGCAGCGGTGGAGTCACCATCCCTGGGGGTATTTCAAAGCTGGGCAGATGTGGTGCTGAGGGACATGGTTTAGTGGTGGGTTTGGCAGTGTTAGGTTGATGGTTGGACTCGATGATCTTAAAGGTCCCTTCTAACCTAGACGATTCTACGATTCTCTCCTTGCCCATAGACCCTCCCAACTACAAGGACCTGGTGGCTGTGGTTTACCTGTCCCACCGGGCTGAGCTGACTGTCCGGCTCGATATCTGCCGCAAGGTGAGCAGGGCCATGGGCACAAGGGGCTGTGACTGAGTTGTCACCATGGGGTTGAGCTCCCCGGGCATCCAGCCATGCCCGAACGGAGGGGCCATGGGGATGGTAGTAACATCCCATGCACATGGGGTGCCAGCATGGCCATGGTGCAGCCCCAGCACCTCATGATGGTTATGGAAGATCTGGGGTGCTCAGAACAGGGCTTCCTGCCCCTTGGAAGGACCAATCCCCCAAGAGGCTACCAGGAACTGGGGCAACATCATCGGGTCTCCCCCGTCACTTTCTCTTGCAGCTCTTCCACTTGATCTATGCGCAGCAGGACATGGTGAAGCAACTGGCAAGGTTGGCCGGCTGGCAGGACACACTCACCAAACTCTACGTGAAAGAGTCCTATGAGTCCCGCCAGCACAGCCTGAGCATCGCAGGCAATGGGGGCTGCCTGGAGCTCCTCAACCTCTCAGACCCTCCCGGCAAAGAGGGCATGAGCCCACCGCCAGCCGAGCTGCAGGAGCTGGATGTCTTCCTGCCACTGGGCTATGAGGCCTCGGACCAGGAGCTCTCCGAGGGCTTCTCTGACCACTCCATCTCCCCAAGCGGCCGCACCAAGTCCTTCCACTCCTACAACTTCAAGTCTTTCGACTCCTCCGACCGGGCCAGCCGCTCATCCTCCAACCCCGGTGACGGTCCTCCCTTCGATGGTGTCTACCACCCACTCTCACCCTTCTCCACCTCACCCTTTGACCTGGGGCTCGACCTTACCAGCACCAGCTCCATTGCCACGGCCGAGAGTGGCACACAGACCCCCGCCAGCGGCCCCGACACCCCCTCTCCCCTGGAGAGCTTCAGGCCCTTCCCGGGAATGCGAGCACGCAAGAGCTCCAGCCTCTCAAACGTCCTGGATGAGAGCAGCTACCAGGATGCACTGCCCAGCGACAACGTTTCCAACACCAGCAACCCCCAGGTGAGCCCCAAACCATCATGCCCACCACCCTGGGCTATGCTGGACACCAGACCTCTCACCCTTCCTCCCTGTTGGCAGCAAACGCCCGAGGAGGAGCTGTGCAACCTCTTGACCAACATCGTCTTTTCGGTGACCTGGCGTGGGGTGGAGGGCTGGGACGACATGGCATGGAGGGAACGCGGGCAGGTCTTCTCCGTCCTCACCAAGCTGGGGACAGCGTGCGAGCTGGTGCGGCCCCCTGATGAGATCAAGCGCAGGTGAGTCCTGCTCAGGTCTGGAGTGGGGTCTGGTGGGGTGCACCCCAAGGGCGGACCACCCTACAGAGCCACCTGCTCTCCCACAGCCTGCTGGAGATGATGCTGGAGTCGGCGCTGACGGACCTGAAGGAGTCGGGGCCGGCCGCCCTGCCTGGTTTCACCCACAACGCCCTCAAGCTGCTGCGGCTGCTCCAGGACTTCTTGTTCTCCGAGGGACACAACAACCAGGCCCTGTGGAGCGAGAAGGTGGATGGGCATGAGCAGGGGGTCCTGATCCCAAACCCGAGCTCTGAACCCTCATGCTAACCCCCAGCCCCTGATGTTAACCCTAACCCTAAACCCTGCCCCTACCTGCAGCCCTTGAACCTAACCTTGGAAAATAACCTTTGCTTTAATCCTAAACCCTAACCCATAACCAGTAAATCCAGCCCTAAGCCTAAACCTTAGCCCTAGCCCAACACCCTCACCATAAACCCCAACTTTAACCCTCAGCCTTAACCCTAACCCTGCCCCCTTGCTGTGAAGCCCGATCCTATACCCTAGCCCTAACCCCAGTCCTAACCCTTAACCCTAACCCCACATTGTTACCATAAACGCAATCCTGTACTCTAACCCTATATGCTAAGATCTGACCCTAAACCCTATCCGTAACTCATAACCCCTAATCCTAAACCCTAACCCCTAATCCTAAACTTAACCTTACACCCTTACCATAAATTCAACCTCCTAGCCCTATAACCTAACCCTAAACCGTAGCCTTAACTCATAACCTGTAAATCTAACTGTACCTCCTAAATCCTAATCCTAAACTTTAATCCTACATCCTTGCCATAAACCTCAGCCCTAACCTCAGTCCTATACCCTAGTCCTAACCCTAACCCTTAACCCTAACCCTATAACCTTACTGCAAACCTAACCCTACACTCTAACCCTATACGCTAAGATCTGACCCTAAACCCTATCCCTAATGCATAACCCGTAAATCTAACCGTATCCCGTGCTGTAAACCCTAACCCTGATCCTAAACCTAAACTTCAACCTTAACCCTACACCCTTACTGTAAACCCAAAACCCTAGCCCTATCCCCTAAGCTCTAACCCTAAACTGTGACCCCAACTCATAACCGTACCTCCTAAATCCTAATCCTAAACCTAAGCCTACATCCTTGCCGGAAACCTCAGCCCTAACCCCAGTCTTATACCCTAACCCCAACCCCAATCCCAACCCTTAGCCCTACAACTTCACTGAAAACCGAAATCCTAATCCTATACCCTAAACCCTAACCTTATCTCATATTTATAAACCTAACCGTACCTCCTAAATCCTAATCCTAAACCTTAGCCCTACATCCTTGCCGTAAACCTCAGCCCTAATCCCAGTCCTATACCCGAACCCTAACCCTACACCCTTACCGTAAACCCATACCCTAAGCCCCAACCCACCACCCTCATGCCAAACCCGAACTAGTTTGTCATTAGGGTTATGAGTTGGGGTCTACCCTAAACCCCGATCCTAAGTCCTACCCGTAACCCAAGCCCATGTCAAGCAAAGCCAAGGGTGGCTGGGTGATGGGGACAGACCTGGTGGCTTTGCGCCCACCTGGCCGGAGCGGTGAGGGGGGGGGTGCGTGGCCAGGTGGGGGGCTCACTGTGCCCCCTCCCTCCCAGATCTACGAGGGGGTGAGCAGTCTGCTGGACAAGCTGGGCGTCTGGTACCACCTGGCCAACGGCACCTCTGACCTCAAGGAGATGGCCCAGACAGGTCTACGCATCCTCGTGGGCTATATCATGCTGCAGGACCCCCAGGTGGGTCACCCTTCCCTGGGGCTCAGGGTGAGACCCCAGCCCTTGGGACAGGGCAGGTGGCCCCATCTGATGTCCCATGTCCCCTCCAGCTGCACTCACTGGCATACGTGAAGCTGCACAGCCTGCTGCAGACTGCCTCGGCCCCCAAAAAAGACGAGGCTTGCTACCTGCTGGGCAAGTTGGAGACCCCGCTGCGACGCTCACTGGAAGCCAAGTCAGAGACCTTCTCCTGGTTGGTGCCCATCGTCCGAACACTCATGGACCAGTGCTATGAGACCTTGCAGCTGCAGCTCTTCCTGCCTTCACTGCCCCCCACCAATGGCAGCCCCACTTTCTACGAGGACTTCCAGCTCTTCTGCACCACCCCAGAGTGGAGGGGCTTCATCGAGAAGCACGTGGGTGCCATGGGGCCTGGGGTGGCATTGCTGTTGGGGGAACACCTTCCCAGGCTTCCCAGTTTGGGACAGCCTGCAGGGGTGACCTCCAGGGCAGGGATGCTCGTAGCCTGGATGATGGTTCGTGGGTTCCAAGCCCTGCAAACACCTCTCCTCTCGTCCCGGTTCTCTCGGTAGGTGCAGCCCACCATGGCCCAGTTTGAAATGGACACCTTTGCCAAGAGCCACGACCACATGTCCAATTTCTGGAACGCCTGCTACGATGCCATGATGAGCAGTTCTCAGCGGCGGGAGCAGGAGAAGGCAGCCAGCCGTAAGATGTTCCAGGTACTGCCTGCTTCTAGCCCTGGGGACGTCACCCTGGGGATATGCTCCTCATCCTGAGGACATGCTTCTCACCTCAAGGACGTGCTCCTCGCTCTGGGGATGTCATCCTAGGGATGTGCTCCTCTCCCTGGGGACATTCATTCTGGGGATGTACTGCTCATCCTGGGAATGTCATCCTGGGGATGTGCTCCTCATCCCAGGGATGTCCTCCTCACTATAGGTACATGCTCCTCCCCCCAGGGACGTCACCCAGGGGCATCATCCTGGGGATGTGCTCCTCACCCCAAGGATGTGATCCTAGGGACGTGATCCTCACCCCAAGGATGTGCTCCTCACTTTGGGAACATTAGTCCTAGGGATTTTTGCTTCATCCTGGGGGCCATGCTTCTCACCCTGGGGGCATTGCCCACAGCACGTGCTCCTCATCCTGGGAACATGCTCCTCATTTTGGGGACATCGTCCCGGGGACATGCTCCTTACTCTGGGGGTGTCATCCTAGGGGTGTGCTCCTTGCCCCAGGGACATGCTCCTCACCCTGGGGAGATTAATCCTGGGGATGTGCTCTTCATACCGGGGATGTCATCCTGGGAAGATCCTCCTTACTCTGGGGACATCCTCCTCAGGATGTGCTCCTCATCCCAGGGACATCATCCCCCGGATATTGTTCCAGGGATGTGCTCCTCACCCCAGGGACATGCTCCTCATGCTGGGGATGTTAATCCTAGGGATGTGTTCTTCATCCCCGGGATGTCATCCTGGGAACATGCACCTTACTCTGGGGACATTGCCCTCAGGAAGTGCTCCTCATCCCAGGAACATCATCCTGGGGATGTGCTCCTCACCCCAAGTACATCATCCTGGGGACGTTCTCCTTGCCCTGGGGACGTCACCCCATGGACGTCATTCTCCTGCTTCCTCGGCAGGAGCTGGTGCTGGAGCCGGCAGCGAGGCGTGCCAAGGCAGAAAACGCCCGGCACGCCAACGTACTCAAGCAAGCCAACAACCACCATAGCACCGTGCTGAAGCAGTGGCGGTCCCTGTGCCGCCTCCTCACCTCGCCCCGATCTGCCTGGGCTGACCGGTGAGCCCCTGCCTCGGTCCTCGGGGAGGGGTGGCATGGCTGGGAGTGCCCAGGGTGCCTCATCCCTGCCTGCCCCCCAGGAACCCACCAGAGGTTCGCTGGAAGCTGTCGAGCGCCGAGACGTACTCCCGGATGAGGCTGAAGCTGGTGCCCAACCTGAATTTTGATCAACACTTGGAGGCCAGCGCCCTACGAGACAACTTGGGTGAGGCTGATGGGAGTGGAGCACCTAGGGGTCTCCCCATGCCATGGGCAAGGGGGTACCCCCAGTTGGATACATGTGGTGGGGTTGAGCTGGCAGCTGTCATGGACCCCGTTGGGGTTGGGGGGGTGGGATGGGAGTCCTTCACAGGACTTGTCCCCCAGCTGTGGGGGGCCAGAGAGGGGCTGCTCACCCGCTTCTCATTTCAGGAGCTGACCACCTCCACAACCCCGCCGAGTCCCTCCCGCTCGCCATGGCCAAGGAGGCCAAGGTGAGCGAGCTGGAAGATGACCAACTGGCAGAGGAGGACCTCCCCGTCCTGGACAACCAGTGAGTGTCCCCATCCTCTCCCATGGCACTGGCTCGCCCGGGCTGGGGGTGTCACTGGAGTTTCCTCACCCCTGGTGTCACTCAGGGCTGAGCCCAAGGAGCAGAACCAGCGGGAGAAGCTGGTGGTCTCAGAGGACTGCGAGCTCATCACGACAGTGGCCGTCGTCCCCGGCCGCCTGGAGGTGACGACCCAGCACATCTACTTCTACGACGGCAGCAGTGAGAAGGAAGAGACGGAGGGAGGTAATGGCATGTGCTCCTTGGAGGGTCCCTGCAGCAAGGTGGGGTGAGGAACACCCCCACCCATCCATCTCCAGAAGCCCATCATGCCGGGTGCTGATTGTTTTGAGGGTGGGTTCCTCCCAGCCCCAGGGTGATGCTGGCCCCCATCCCTGCCTTGGGAATCAGGGGTTCGGGTGGATGATGATGTCCACAGGGTTTTTTGCCCTCTCATCTCGGCAGGGATCGGTTACGACTTCAAGCGCCCCTTGTCCCACCTGCGCGAGGTCCACCTGCGCCGCTACAACCTGCGCCGCTCCGCGCTCGAGCTCTTCTTCATCGACCAGGCCAACTACTTCCTCAACTTCAAGAAAAAGGTAGTGGCATCCTTTTCCCCCCCCCACGCAGCACCCCCCAGGGGCCGCAGCACTGCCCAGGTTCTGGCCACTCCACATCTTCCGCTCCGTCCCCCCAGGTGAGGAACAAGGTGTACTCCTGCATCCTTGGCCTGCGTCCCCCCAACCAGATCTACTTCGGCAGCCGGTCACCTCAGGAGCTGCTGAAAGCCTCAGGGCTCACCCAGGTATCGGTCCCCCCCTGCCTACCCCCACCCTGTATCTCCCCTTCCCAGATAGCAGAGGGGAGGGTGCCAGTGGGGGATGGGGATGGCCATGGGACTGAGGATGGCTATGGGATGAGGATGGCCGTGGGACCAGGAGTGGCT
>VYXH01006346.1:55247-73763 GCA_013397275.1 Burhinus bistriatus | reverse complement strand
TGAAAATTCCATGAGTCCGTGATATATACAGTGCCATTCCCACCCTCTTTAACGTGAGTTTTAGCTGTGAAAGGTCTTGACATTGTAGAACTTGAGCAGACATGCTTATAGACAGACAAATCTATGGCTTGCTCATGGTACTCCAGAAGGCAGATTTGCTCCATTTCAATCCTCTCCATTTTCAGAAGCAGATGTGAAAATAGCGACTTATATAATACCTTACTAGGCAGTGTATTCTAACCTTGTGTAAGTGAAAAATTTCTTAATGTAAGTTTAGACACCCCTTTAACCCATTTGTAAACCGCTGTGTATGGCTACATATAAGCCTCTACATTTAAAACACACTTGGATTCTCTTCCATGACTTACGTACTGCACAGATTCAAAAGCATCAAAACTTCATACTTATGAAGGACACCAGGCATGTATCAGTCTAAGCATCTACTTGACTTCCTAGCCAGGGTATTTTGAAAGCATATCCTTCTGCTTTCCGGCATAAAATGCTGAATATTCTCTCATTTGAAAATCCAATTCAAAATAGCATTATTTTAGACAGCCAGGGCAAGCAGCATAGTGGTAAATTACATGTTAAGCTATTACCGTATGCTCAGTATCAATGATTAAAAAGATAGTCTGTAATGTATTTAAGATACCAGGCTAGTAGCTGCCTACAGGTGAAATGGTAGTCTTCTCCTTTGTTGTCTCGAAGGTAATCATACTCTCGCTGTAGAACATGAAGCCCAGATGTTCTATCACACAATCCCAGAAACTCCTCCAGTAAAGTTTACTTCAGTGGAACTAAAACTGTAGTTAATGCATACGGCCATAGAGCGGCAGCCTAGTAACAAAAACCAGGATGTACTTCATGTTCCAAAAAGTGGGTATTTCCTAATGGTTTAACATTGCAACAGGGTTTCTAAACACTAGAGAGAAAAATGAATGAGGCATGACTATTCCCTGGAGAAAAAAAAAAGAAAAAGAAGGTCTTCATAAAAACTGAATACTAAGGAGAGGGAGAGGAAAGAGGTTGAAAATTAGATGGCAAAGGGGGTCAAATTATGTGCCCGCATAAGCAAAGCTGATCAAAGAGTAAGAAACGAAGGACTTGATTTATGTCTTAAAAATCAAATGCTTTTTCTTCCCTTTGATACAGGCAGTTAGTACTTCTGTCATCTATGGAAGCTAGTGGACAGGATTACATTAATACAAGCTAATTTTTATTTAAGTGGCTTCACAGACTTTTCATTGATAAAAATACAGCTCAAAAAGCCTCTGAATGTTCAACCAGCATTGCAAATCTAAAATGCCAAATAATAGTATATCATTGTTCTGTTCTTTGCCATAGAGGTTTATGTGTAAAATAAGAACAATTAGATCTCTCTGCAGTCAGCTTTATTTTTATGTAGAATTAAGTGGGTTTAGCAGTTTCAGGCACACTTGAAACAGTATGTAAAGTATCACTGAGGCTGAGCTTTCTTTGCATTTATGTAAATGAAAATCAGGATTAACTCCATTAATGCTGGTGGAGTTTTAACAGTGTGAAATTAGTATGAAAAAAGCATTAGCCACAGTAACTTTTAAAGTTAGTTCCCAGTGCTACTAAATTATATAGCTCATTATCCTTAAAACCAGAATTATTTTATATGAACCATTTATAGTTTTACTTCAAAAGCTGCAATTATCAAATTTAGTTATTACACAATAAATATCTTCATGCTGCAATTCCTGATTTCTGTATCTGTGATGTCGACATATTACTGATGTTCCTTGCAGACCAAACGTAATATAAAATTGAGAAAAGTGGAGAGATAAGTGCCAGTCAATTAGTAATCAAATATAGGCTGCACTATACTTTCATGTGAACAACTTTCACTGCAGCAAGCCTGAAAATTACCTATCAGACTGAGATATAATTTGAAAACTGAAAAGCACCCTCACACAAAGTTGAAGAAGCCTTTGCTGGCATACTCATGTTCCTTCAAATTACCACATATCCCTTTTACCCACACATATCCATCTGACTTACTTGGCTGGCATTCAGTGCTTAAAGTAGAGAGAACTGGTAAATACAATTCTTCCCAGAGCTCTAACAATTACTCTAAACAGTCCATATTCTGCTCCTTTTTCTTCTGCACCTGCTGCTTGCAATAAATTGATATTTCTAAAGGATGAAAAAGAAAGTGGGAACCTCCAACCTTCTCACCTTCCTCCTGGATATCAAAACAAAGTCAACATCTTCTTTTCCTTCAACTTCTACCTTACTACCACTTAGCCTGTTAATTCTTTCTTGTTTGTAATGTAAAAAGAGATGGATGTCAAGTACTCTACAATGGCTCACACAGATGGGTCTGTCCAGCCTCATATCCCATCTTCTGCAATAGCTAATCGCATATACTTACAGAAAAAGGATGAAAATATCTTAATTAACCTCTCTCTCCAGCAATAATCAGTTCAGAAAATTTCTGAGCCAAAGAAAGTGCCAGGAGTACTTTTTTCAATATAAATTATAATCAGTAGGACTTGTCCTCCGTTTTATTTCCTCCCCTTTGAACCCATTTTAACTGTTGCCTTACAACCACTGTGTTGCAATCATCAGTGATCTAGCAAGGCATTCTGACACCTCTTCCTAGGCTTCATTTACTGTCCCTCACACTACCGCTACCTCCCGCTTACGTGCTGCTTTAAACCTGCAACTTCACTTCATTGACAGCCCTTTAGTGCTTATGTTACTAATGATGATTCTTATGAGAATAATGATGCCACAGACTCTACTGGCTAATATTAAGGGAATAAGCATTATGTTCCCTGACAGCTGCATTTCCTGGGAAGCCAGGCATTGCAACTGGCTGTGTTGCTGGGCCCAGGAAGCTATCTAGGATCAGTGGTACAAAATCTCACTAGCCGTCATTTACTAGCAGCACCTTCAGGCAGGGATGGGGCCAAATAGGGCCAATACTGTTTTACACTTTTAATAAAGACCTGGATGATGGCATGGATTGCACGCACAAGTTTGTGAGTGATACCAAACCCGGGGGCACAGCTGTTACACTGGAGGGCAGGGCTGCTATTCAGAAGGACCTCTGCATCCTGGATACGTGGGCTGGCAGGAACCTTACAAAGTTCAACAAGGGCAAATGCGAAGTCCTGTGTCAGGGATGGAATAAATTCACGCAACAGGGCAGGCTGGAAGCCAGCTAGGTAGAAAGCAGCTCTGCAGAAAAGGACCTGGAGGTCCTGTTGGACAAGTTGAATGTGAGTTAGCAGCATTCCCTTGTCTTTTATTGAAGGTGCAGAATGATAGGGCAAGAGGCAATGGGCGCAAGTTAGAACACAGGAAATCCGTGCTAGGTATCAGGAACAGCTTTGTTACCATGAGGGCAGTCAAATGTTGGAGGAAGGGCCCAGAGAGGCTGTGGAATCTCCATCCTTGGAAATATTTGAAGCTGGACTGGAAAAGGCCCTGAGAAACCTGATTTATTTGGCCCTGCTTTGAGCAGGGGCTTGGCCTAGGTGGCCTCCAGAGACGCCTTCCAACCTGAATGATTCTGTGTTTCTGTGGGTCTCTGATTGCTGCGATTAGATCCAAAGAGGTGCCTGCACAAGAACCAGAAGAAGGCAGCAAACTAGTTACCTTCCCAGAACCAAGCAATTTCTGTCCAAGGAAGCCCTCTTTTGCGTTTCAGGTTCCAGCTAGGAACAGATTAACTACCATAAATTCTTTTCTTAAGTGCTTAGGACTCAGTACGGAAATAGTTTCACAGAAATCTGATTTTGCCAATTGAAACAACCATGCACTATACAACTATAGCACTTCAGCAGCACAATCCTCTTCAGAAGAAGTCTATAAACTTCCATTTTGTTTTCCTTCCAATTTTAATATTTATTTATTAGCATGTATTTCTGGCTACGGTTGCAACCCTGATAACCAACTTCCATTTGAGTTTCTGGATTCCAACAAGGGAAGTGAAACATTCTGGTTCATTCTGCCACTTTTTTCCTACAGCTGTATACTACTTTCCCAGATGGTTTTCACGGAATTGGCAAGTAACATGCGTCTGGCTGATTAAGAAATTATTTTGCACCTCTTAAAAAGCTGTAACGGAGCATTCATTAACTAATCAAGTAGGAATACCACCATAGGAATACCTACTTTGTGACTGCTCTCTCAGGTGTATGGAGAGATTCATGGAGTTTAAATCCTGAGGCATTATTAGATCACCTTGTCTTACTTTCTGTGCATCACAGCTATCCAATATGTTTATTGCTTAGTTTATTAAAACAAGACAAGGACATGTCTTGACTACAGCATGTAAGGTCATATATGTATTATCCAGTCCCACTCGCGCACACATGCACACAAAGAATTATGTGTATATTCATAAATATATACACATACACATTTATACTATTCATATATGTATATAGAGTAAGATATCCTGGAGCCAAGAATAATGAACTAAAAGAAAAAACCTACAGGCTTAGGTTCTCAACTACACCACACATTTTCTTTTTAATAAGATACAGACTGATACCACATTAGCTCTTTGAATATAATGGGATTCCTACTCATATGAATAATGCAGAATAGATGCTAGAGGACTTCAGACTTTAATACTAGTTAGCGTCATCATTTGGCAGGTGAGATATTTCCCACAGGTCACACAAGTCTACATATTTATTCCTAGTGATTCCACTAATCTCTGTTCTGGAAAGCTGAGCTCCTCTACTAGAGCTTCTCCTCCCATCCGATGCAGATAACTCCAGCAATAAGCCTCTAGTGACTGGAACAGATGTTGCTGTTTATTTAATTTATTTATTTTACTAAAGCACAGCTGCCAGGGCCAACAAATGAAAAACATTGAATTCCATCAGGATTGCAATTTCCAGTGACTACATGTTAAAGGACAAAGTCCCTAAAAATGGTATTTTTTTAAACAAGGGTGTCAAGCTTGAACTTGAACAAATAATTTCTTATGATCTCAAGCCACTAATATGTGGCAGCTTACATTCTGTAAATATACAAGTTCTCGGGTGTGCAAACTATAATTGATTTCTCAGAGATAAGTGTGTACAACTCATACCGTACAGTTAGGACATATTTCTTGAACTGTAACAGTCCAAGTTCAAAATTAAAAGCATTTCATTATATAATCCAATCTATACAGAATACTAAGTACTTATTGTTTTATTTTCCTTTGTATAGGTAGATGGCAACCATATGCAAGTTTCCCTTAATGCAAGTAAAATAATACAGAATCTCATTTTGGGGAGAGAAATATAAGGAAAAATAGGAAAAGCAAAACAACAGAAATACGCTAAAAAAGGCAGCTGAATGACAAATTCCCTTGAATTACAATTCTGACTATTTCTGGTTCTCTATTTTGCCTTCAGCAAGCCAGTTAATGCCCAGATTTCCAAAAGCGGTGGCACTGCCTAACTTTCAGATGCTAGAGTGAAATTCATACCTGCGTTACAGGTTCTTTGTGGAGTGCACGGGGAGAACTAAGCCCCTTACAAAGGCCATCCAAGAAGTCTCCACTGAGCAGGGAGCTTCTTAGAGCTAGCTAAAGGGCTAAGCAATACAGAAGAGTGTAACTGCAATTCTGCCCTCTCTGGAGATTCGGTCTATGAATTAGGGCTACAAATGAAGATTTTTATTTAGTTAGCACCCAGAGTCTAGAAACTACTATTACAAAGAACTGAAGGGAGCTTTCTTCAGAACACATCTGCTGAAGAGCTGCTGTTGGCCCTAGAAACAGTACATTAACAGATCATTTGCCTAGAAAATAAAAGAGCCGGGCTTAATTTTAACTCAGCCAAAGAAATTAAAACTCCCCTTCCTTGCATCAATGTTTCTTACTCATCAATTTATACAAAGTGGGAAACTAGGGAGTCTTTTGAAGATGGAGTACTATGCTGCGAACAGCACAAGCCTGGGAAGAGCAAGCAAGAGGAGCATGATTGTACCAGCTGGCAGGTAGAAACTGGCTCTCAAAGGGAGAGAAAGAGAGTTGGAGCCTGGTCTTTGATCCTAATGCTGTCTATGCCTTTTATCCAATGATTTTTAAATGCAAAGGGTTATGAGCAGTTTTCACCTGCCAGATGCTTTTGAAAAAATCCCAACAGGATTTTATTTCAAAGAATTTAGGCACCTACTAACGCTGATATTTGACCCTAAACAGACATTGACCTCTAATTCAGCAAATTACTGAGGATTTCAGTAAAACTTCCTATTGAATACCTTGCAGTACGAGGAAGGATCTTAAAATATGAGGCTTCATGTCTGTGATTTTCCTGGAAGTTCTCAGTCTCTTTCTGAGAGTCTCTCTCCAACTGCCCACTCTGAGAGTCTGAAGTAATTAATCTCACACAAATATAGGTGCCCAGCTTTTCTCTTGCACTGACTATTTATTTGGCATGAATAAAATCATTATTGGCAAAAAATGAAAACCAATTTTTCAAAAGATTAAGTAAAAACTACTTTCAGTTAACTACTTTATACTTATGACTCTTTAACAGTTAGTCATAAACTCTGGAGAGAAGTTAAGCTACAATGTAAACCATTAAAAACAACCGAGTTTCCAGGAAATAAAACCCTTTTTCTGTACATCATGTGCAAGAAATGCAAAGTGAAGCTGGCCTCCTTTGCAAGTCTCATTTTTGTCTCTTATTTCCTCTGTAGAAAGTAACACTTACTACAAAATATCTGACAATGGTGAAGAATCACTTTATCCCAGACCTAAGCAAGGAACAAAAAAAGCACATGCAGAGGAATAAAACACTACTAAGAATTACTCTCTGATTCACTATAGATTTTTTGCCTAGCAGCTGAATGGTTCATCTCCTGTCTAGTATTGGTCCATTCATAGAGGAAATCAGTATTCATATACTCACAGAAGAATGCTACTTAATAATATTTCATTGTATTTTAAGTGGTATAAGAGAGACATGCAGACTTATATGATCTTCCGTTGCCCGTTTTGTCTCTGCATCTTCCCAGGCATGCAGCTGGACAGTAGTACTATTCAGAGATCAGTGGTCTTGTACAGTATGACATTTTCTTTTTCCATCCCTCAGTAACAATTTCCAGCAGGTGCAAATTCATGTTAGTTCAGGGAAAAAAAAATAAACTCCAGCATGTCTGATTTCACATCTGGAGGATAGGCTTCATGTAACACAGACTGCAGGATTTTCCCATACCGCGGGTAATCTATTATTTCCCATTGTCAGTAGATTGGTGAGTAGAGAGTCTACCAAAAAGGTAGAGGATTGTCCTCCCATTGTCAGGAGGATAAAGCAGAAGGTTTTATGAAAGCAGACAGAAGTGTGACTGTGTGAGGGCAATACAATGGTGAAAACTAAGGGAGATGTTATGAAAACAGGGAGAATACTGTGTAGGTATTAATAAGCAAGTGCTTCTCTAAAGAATTTACAAAGATTGCATCGTAATTAGCTGGGAGGAGGCCTTGTATGTGAGCAACGTTCAATAGTGCTGTTGCAGTTACTAAAATTTTCCCTACTGATGAACTGTCAACATTCTTTTTTTTAAAAAATCTGAGATAATTAAATGATTAAATGCAGATTGTCAGAGGTGACTTTTGAGGGGGTAGGGATAGAAAATATGGATGTTTTTCCACTATTGACTATGATGTGACATGTGTGCAAGTTATAGGTTACGGAAGAGTAGCTTTGGGTTTGCTTAAATACCATGTTCGCTATAATCACAGTCTGTATAACCAGAAAAGCAGAATAATGCTGATAACCTAATTTTCATTAAGAAATGTGTTATACAGTTCTTGGCCAAAGCTCTCACTGGACCTTGGAGTATAACTTGTAATTAGAAAAGGTGGATGAGCCTTTAAAGAGTCTGCTGCTACTCATCCTCAAGGGATATATTTTTGTTAAATATCCTTCAGCTATATTCTTAAGGTAAGCAATTTGCTAGGGTCCAGACGTAAATCTTCGCTGGCAGGTATGGTTTAGAAAATCTGAAAGAAATCTATGAGAGACTGAAAAATTTTCTATCCTGCAACTACCATGCAACAGTAGCAGCCTACAGAGAAGGAAGGAGGTTTTGTCCTGTTTCTGTGAGAAGGGAGGTGCATTTTTTATCTTTTTCAAAAAAAGTTATCAGTTGCCCTCCTCCTTGTCAAGTACACAGCTTGAAGGATTTACAGCACAAGCCCAGGGTTCAGCTCTGTGTTTTCAAAGCATAAAGAGAAAAAGAGTACCTGAAGAGGACAAAGGCAAGTTCTCAGATAATGCAGAGGATATATTATAGCATGTGCTTTAGACATATACTCTCAAGCAAAAAACCTTGCAAACAATACGACAGAGCACAGTTGTTTCTAGAAGCCTATCTGTTAAAAGACATTTTTGGAATCATACTTTCAGCTTCATGTATTCTTTATGCTAATTTATGGTGCCCCAGCTCATTCCTGCCCTCATGCTGCTCCCCCTCTTGTGCCAGGGTAAAGATTTGTGCTGGCAGGTGAACCAGATCAAAGAACTGATCCATGTTAAAGTTAACCGTAAAAAAAGGGGGTTAATTTTAATCTGTATCAGGAAACCCATCTCCTTTATCAAACAGCTGCACAGATTTTCTTTGACTGCATCAGGGAAGATGGAAGTGTGGGGAGGGACAGAATGGGTGGAGGAAGGCAAGATTACTGCTTTTGATAGCAGCACTGACCTATGCCATTTTACAGAATATGAGAAATTACAGAGTATGAGTGGACTGACCTTTGGAGCAGAGTGAATTAACTTATTCTCAAAATTAGTGTCAGGCCCTTACAATGTATCATAGATAACCAAATCTGGTTTTAAAGACAAAAAATAATTTTGTTATAGGGGCAGTGAACTTAGTTTGGTTTGTCTCATAAATCACTAATTTATAATGGTCAAAGGTGAGTCTTTTTAACTAAATCCTGTTATATAACTTCTTTAACAAACTTTCTTTTGTTTAAAGAGTTGTTTTGAAACAGGTATATCAACAAATACCAATTAAGATAGATTATGAAATCTTTTAAGTTGTTTCTGTTCATCAAAGTACAGACATTTCAGAATTCAATATCGCTTTTTCTTAGCAATCTTAGGTTTCTTGTATTCATCGTATTGTTTAAGCACTTAAAGGTAACATACTAATTTCCAATCTGTATAAATATTTTTATTACTTACCAGTCTAGCCAAGTGTCTGGATTCTATCCATGTAAATATAACACTTATCTTTCACATTCTAATGATTTTAGAATGGTACTACATTTTAAATTGTGCATTGAAGCAAAATATCTGCAAAACTGTATCTCAAAAAAGCTTGGGGACATCTTTGAACATTAAGGGATAAATGTGGTTTACACCATTCAGATGAAATATGACTTAGGTTGAAGTAACCAATGATTTTTCATAAGCATTTAAAGAACAGTGCTTTTCTTTCTTAGCATGAAGGTTTTAAGGTATGTATAGAGAAAATTCTTAAAGGACCTTTCTGAAACTATATCTATCTTATGGATTTTCTATTTGTAGTACACCTGCAACTTGTAATTGAGCAGTGTAGTTAAATATTTTGCAAAAAGCATACTTCTTAATGGACAAATGTTTATACACCTTCAAAATATGTAACATTATAAAAATGTTATAGAAATTTACAGTAAGAGAGCTCTTCTAAAAGCTGCCTGTTTTACATATGTAGATACACTTGGTCATTTTTATCTTCAATAGTAAATTTTTTTCTGGTGCTGCAGGCATGCCCCTGGGTCACAGAAACCAGAAACTTTCTGGAATTTCTTTAGAAAGCCTGAGCTTTCTGTGGAGTAAAGCTGGTGACCAAAAGTATTAGCACACATGTTGTTATGTTCTCTAACTACTACAAATACAAACTTATTTGTAATTACTGCCTCAACTTCACTATGGGCACTGCACACTTCTGCTGATGACACAACATTCAAGACTGGCAAATGCTGTTTGTTAAATCTCATGTTACCCTTACTACTTGTAACTATCCTGTCAGTCAATTGTATTTGGCTTCAAGTGCTATGCCTCTTACTCTTATACCGGGGTGAAGTATTTCTTAGTAGCTAAGAATGCCTTCAGAACAAAGAGGGCCAGTAGTAGGATTAGTGGGAGCTTGTGATAAGCCATCTTTACACTTCCATCTCTTCTAACTCTGTGTGATGGAGCAGCTTATCTAATGATTAAGAGACAGGGATGAAAAGGGACAGCTATCTTGGATTCAACCTAATTATCACAGGAAAAAAAAATTATAGAGTGTTTTTAAAATGCTTAGAGCGGCAATAGAAAGAAGTGAAATAGATTGTATCAGTATCCGTAACACACACTGCTTCAGAGACTCACTCCTTAATGATCTGCTTATGATGAGATGTTTCACACAAAGGGCATCTTTCATCTGTGTGCTGGCTGACAGTTCCCATGCTTCTGAGATTAAATAATTTAAACAGAAGTATCCTCTCAGCTTCTGCTAAAGTCCTCTAGACAATTTTACCAAATTCCCAAGCTGGCTTCTGCTCCACCATCCCAGGCAGCCACCAAATGCCACCCACCTCTGTACCCAGGCTCTCTTGCAGCACACGGAAGCTGCTTACTGAACAAATGGTAAGAAATACCAGATCTAATGTAGGAAAAACACTCTCCAACAGAGACACATGTGCCCAGATATCTAGACAACAGATTTTGGATTCAGACTATGAGGGGGATGATATTAGTAGTTCTACTGAGCACTTCTACCATAGCGTTTGCAATAAAGAATTATGTTGAAATAATATTTCATCTTGCAGTTCTGAAAACAATAAACAACAGTGTAAGAGGGAGGAATTATAGTCTCTGGAAATGGCTGCTCCTCCCTCCTTAAAGCTTAGATTTAGCTTCAACATATGTCAAAGATGTTTTACAAGAACCAATGATTCTTCCTGCCTTTCTAAGTGGAAGAGAACCTGACTCAAGTTTGATCGGTTTTATTTCTGACTAGATTTTTGGATGAAGGTTTTGTCCTGGGCTGGAAAATCTTAACTCTGGCACACCTAGGTGTGAGTTAGTTTGTGAGGATCTAGTTAGTTAGTAATCGTAATAAATTATTCTTTAATTATGTAGGGCATTTGGAGAGAAAGCTTCCCAAGCTCATAGAGAACACCATTACACTTGGTAAATTATATTACACATTTATTTAAATGAGCTGTTACCCTAATAGGCCAGCATCTATTCCTATTTTGAGTCATTAGCAAAATCATAATCAGTACCTTGACAGTCTAATTAATTTATTTGAAGCCATTTAAAAAAAAAAAAAAAAAGACAACACAACAGCACAGCAAACCTTCCTTAACTATTCACCACAGCAATCTATTGCAGTTACAGTGAGATACTTAAAAATAGGAACTATATAGTTTGTATCATTAGGGAATGATCTTTAATTCTAATTTGTATGTAACATGGGCTAGATTTGAAATGGTTTGCAGGCTTTCCACACAGGAGAAACTGAGGGCTGGAAGCTTTCCTAGTTATTCACAGGGGCTACGTGAGTAACCCTCCAAGAGGGCCCAGGCAAATGGCTGGTAGGTCATTCCCCACCTGTAACCCTCCACAACAGGCCCCAAAGGCCAGCGCACCGCTCACCGGGGAAAGAGGACTCGGAACGCTCCCGCTTGCACCCCAAGGAGCCACCGGCGTTTTCTGCGGAGAGGGAACAACACTCATACGCCGCGGTATCACCTAAGGAAAAAAATACATTAGTAATAACAACCATTAAAAATTAAAAAGGGGTGTGTGTCTAACAGTGCCAGCCGACGCCGTCCTCTGGCGGGCGGCCGCTCTTGCCTCGGCGGGCGGGGAGCGCCGCGGGCCGGGCCTCACCCCGCCAGGTCCCGGCTCCTCCCCGCCTCTCTGACTCAGCGGCCGGTGCCGAGTTGGGGCCGCCCGCCGCGAGGGGNGCCGGGGGGGGCCCCCCCGCGGCGAGGGGAGGGGGGGGAAGATGCCCGCCCTGAGGGGAGGGAGCCTCCGGGGCGCTCGGTGAGGGCGGGCTTGAGGGGGATCCCTCCCTCCTCTGAGGGATTAGCGCCGGCTCCGGCTGTCCCGTCGCTTGACGGCGACTTACCTGGGCGGCCGCCTCCCTCCCTCCCTCCCAGAGCCGGTCGCTTCGGCAGAGAGGGAGCGGAGCCCGCCTTGTCTCTCCCCGGGGAAACTTTCCGCCACCGCCCGCGCCAGGTAGGGGCTGCCCCCCTCTCCCGGGGCGGGAGCCGTGAGGGGGTGGCGGCGGTTGGGGACGGGCCTCCGACCTGGCGGCGGGGCCTCCTTGCCGGGCGTAGTCGCTCCCGCCCGGGATTGGGCAGCGCCCGGGCGCCGAGTTGAGGAGGTGTCTCGCCGCCGTTTCGCCTCGTCGGCGGTGCGGGGCGGCGAGGCGAGGCGAGGCCCGTGTCCGCCGCAGCCGGGCAGCTGCTGTCTGCTTCAGGGCCGCCGCGGGCTGAGGGGAGTATATAGGTCACTGGAAGTAATGCCTGCCTAATCCCCTTTATCTTTTTGGCTCGGCTTTTCCGCTGCTGGTTTGTAGGGCGACCTGTGGCAGCCTTGGCAGCAAACTTCGGGGAGAGGACCCAGGCTTCACGCAGGGGGAGCAGGCAAGCGCCAAGGTGAGAGCGTGGGCTGCGCGCTTTTATTTCAAAGAAGGCTTTTTCCTCACAAGCGTGACACTTTATGTAGTGCCAGGTATTTCTCCTTGCGTATGTTAGCTGCGTGACCCTGTGCGTGGGATGTCAGTTTGGGTTCAGGCTTCTGTTCTAGCAGCCCAATAACGCTGATTTGGTTTTTTCTTCAGGGCACTCATGGCATCGCTCACCAAATCACTGACGGCTACTTTGATATTTTTTGGGGGTGCCAGAGGAAAGTAGAGGTCTCGGCAACTTCAGGGCCCTGGTAACTGGAGAAGGCAGTGTGTCCTGATAACGTGATTGCTGTGATCTTTGAGGCAATGAGGTGCCATTAGCAAGGTCATGTGAATGTGTTCTGTCACCCAAGGTTGTTGGTAGTAACTCGGCATGATTTTGAGTTACTCTGCGACAAATCTGTAGGCACAGGCAGATACACACTGTTAGGAGGTTGTGCGTGGGGCCAGCCTGCTGGTATAGGACAGTCTGCCAGGGTGGAGTATGTGGTTTCTTATAACTGAGAAGCGCTAAGGCACACTTGGTAGCATTTGGAGATTTTTGTTTCAGTCTGATTTCCTCCTCCTCCCTGGGGTGTGTGATTAGTTTTCTGACTAGCATTAACATGTCATATGATGATAATAAGAAGAAAAATTCCTAAAAATGAGTGTGTTATTTTATATGCTGCCATACTACTTCTGGTTGAACTGAAAAAGACTTCAGAATCTACTGGTGCACTGTCTCTCTGCCTACATATTTTCTGTTGATCAGCATGAAACTCTGATGCTGTGTAAGAGTTTATAGCTGCATTTTTCATCTGTACAACAGTGGTTTTGTTCCTCCTCATAGCTGTAAGAAGGATTCAAGGCCTCATCTTGTTAGTGGTGAAGCATGATTCTTTTATCTTGTTTTTGTTTTTGGAAAGAAGAGGGAGTGATAATAAACTGTCCATTCAAAGAGATCTCTCACACACCAATATGGTAGTAGTGTTAGGTCATGCAATATGGACCTATGTTTCTGGCCTGTGCTGGTTTTGTATCATAATTTCCAGAAGTAAACCTTTTAGAAAAAATGGCGATTGGAAGGGTTTATAATACCTGAAGGAGTGAAGTCAGATTAGGGTTTTCACATTATTTGTGTTGCCTTACTTCTGCTGGGCTGTGTATGAAGAGTCTACCTGATCTGAAACTAATCTAAGAATTATGACCTAGAGCTGCAGTTTGTTTCTTCCTCTCTGGTTCTGCTTTAATGAACATGGAAGGTCATAGGGAGAAGGAAAAGACAGAAAAATTACAATCTACTTTGTAAAGTATAAATAATTGCAAAGAGCAAGATCGTACCAGTGAGAAACTGGTGTGAGGATGGCAGTTGTGAAGCTGATGGAACATCCAGATGCCTTTTTCTATTATCCATCTCAATCAAGACAAATGTTTTCAATTGACTTCTGCTAACAGCTATTTTAATCTATTTATTGAGCCATGGTGATGGATGATATGTGCTTTGGAAAATAAGTGAATTCTATTAACATGATGAAAAATGTGTTGCCAAAGCCCATGGAAGAAACACAACTTCATGTACATCTTTTCTCTTTTCGTTTTTTTTTTTTTTTACACTTTACTGTATCCATGTTGTGTCTAAACTATATGGTGATGGTAAAAATTGGATTATCCTCTGTGAGGGCTGTTTTGGGTTTGGGTGTTGTTTTGTTTTTTTTTCCCCCCTAAATGGGATACAAAACTTCATAGAATCTGAAACTAAGAGAACCAAAACTGGAGTAACTGCTGCTGATGTGGTTTTATTTTATTCTGGCATGAAACTGGGTTTTAGAAATCTGTATGTGTATTTTCTTCTCAAAAGATTGTACTAATGTATTGATGCCTGTTAAGCTTGTCTTCAGATTTGCAGACTCTTAGTACCATCTGAAGCATCAGTTTCTTTGTTAAACTGCTCATTGAAGGGTTATCAAGATTACTTTGATGTACATCAAGTTTTAAGGCTTTTCAAAAAACAACTTATTCACAAATGATGCTGTTCCACCCTTGCATGTGTTTATTTATTAGTATACAAATGGTGCTTTTTGATGCTCACAGAAGGTTTCATTGCAAGGGCTTTTCAAATTTTAATTCGATTTATGGAAATCTTGTTTAGTTCTTTAATCTTTAAGTTGCATACTTGAGTTTTAAAAAATGCAGGTCTCCGCATCCTGGTATAATCTTATTGTGACTAGTAGTTTCTCTCAGACATTTGAGAGGTGTTCTCTCTCTCTCTTTGTGCTCTATGGCATGTCTAGAGTAATTGGTATGTTTGTGGTGTTCGTTTTGTGCCGAGAACAGCGCTTTTGTGACCTCTTGTTCCAGTCATCCTTTTTTTGTAACAGTTTTATAACTATATTTTTGTTTATAGGCACTTAAACTCTTAAGACTTTCCTACTCAAACATGCTGAATTGGCATTGCTAACTTAGTTGTGGTCTCTTCTCAGCCTAATCAGGTAGTTATTTAGTGTAAGACTGACCTACACCGCAGGAAAAATCGTATCCTCTGTCCCCATCTGAGAAAGGCCCCAGGAAGGAGGGCATCAGGGTAGGCTGTTGGCAAAATAGTGCTTTTCGTGTCTTGCTTTTGGGTGTGTTTCAGGTAATATACTACCTATATGCCTATATTTTAGGTATGTTGTGGATGCACTTTTAATGCTCTGATACTGTTGAGTCAAGACAAGCAACCTTGGGGTGCTTCCAGAAGAGGCTACAAAGGCCTGCACTGGTCAAAAACTGGGGCACTAGTGATCTGGAAATTCTGAATTTCTTTCAGTCCTTTTTGCAATACAGTGTAGTGGCCAAATACAGGCTTGTAAGTAGCTGCTGGTGTGGCTGTTCTGTAAGAATTGCTTTACCTTTAAAAACTCATGTGAACAGCCTCCAAGAAACAGTGCCTTTTTCTGATTGGATTCATCCATTTGGAAATTAGAGGTAGGACTTCACTGTATCATGCGGAGCAGGTCAGTTAGACCTGGATCAAGCCTGAAGACTGACTGGGCTGAAGTGAAAGAATGGTTTTGAATGCACTTCTGAATACATACAGCAATAAGTGGTTCTGGAATAAGTACTTGTATGTAATATGTATACACACGCACCCCAGTACATTTTCAAGTGTCAACTTAAGTTTGGAGGTGCTGTGATGGTAGCAAAGCATTTACAGCTAAAGTTTGTATTATGAAGAGTGAGGAGCTTTTGGGAACGCTTGTCGCCTTACTTTCTGTCTTAGGCACTGATCATAAGGCTTCCTTTTATTATATATAGGTATCTTTTAGTAAATGACTCACTGATTGTATGATAGGAATGCTTTCCATTTTAAACCATGTGGCCAAAAAATTCTTGTCAAAGGTGATCCTGAAGGGCATCTCCAGGTGAGGCAATTAATTCTGTGTGGAATGAAAGCAGAGCAGGTAAGGCAAGAGCTGGTGACAACGGTGGTAGAGGCTCAAGGCATGCAGAGACACGATCTAAGAACATGTTACCTCTGATATCTAGTACCTTTAATTAACAGAGGAAAGCTTGGAAACATGGCACAAATATAGCTATCTGCATGCAGGAAGCCCAAAACCTTAGTTCCATAATTATGTGTAACAGTATTTTTCCTCCAAAATCAGCTGCCACCTGAGAAGGAGGGATCCTGAGTTAGTTTGTGTAAGATGTACTTGGAGCTTTGACTTGCATTATTTCTGAAGTAAATGCAGCACGTTTTCATAGCAGTTGCAGAATTTGTCCTGAAATTTATTCTGTTTCAAACTGTGGTAGCTCCCTGTGGGTGGTAAGTTATTGGGAAATCAATGTTTTTTTTTTTTTTTTTTCTTTTTTAATTTGCTTTAAAAAAAAAAAAAAGAAAGGTCAAATCGTGAGGTAGTACTGGATTGCCTACCTGCACCGTGATGATATACCATTCTGGTCTAATCATAATTAGCATTGTAGAGGACATGTTAACTGCTTCTGTGTGGGGAAATACATAACTAGATTAGTGCTAAGAGTATTAGGCAAATTCTTATTATGTAATTTTTGCCATTTAAGTGTAGAAGCGTAGTCAAATGTCATCTTCTCCCCTTATACCTCTACTGTAGTCTCCAAACAGTGTGACAGACACAGTTTTGTTTATTTAAACAGTTGCATGTCTTAGAAGAACTTGTCCAGTTTGGTTTTAAAAAAAAAAAAAAAAAGGGGGTGGGGAGGGCAAGAAAGCTGTGTGATGATAAAAACATGTCCTAGGTTCTTTGCGTAACTGTTGCTGAAAGACACTTGTGCCCTTTATCCTTCTAATTCTAGTTCATTTTTTACAAGTTGCCTGTATTGTATATTGGTGGAGGGTAGGATTTATTCTGTGAAAAGTTTTATATAAGTAGACCTAAGGTAGTAGTAGTTTAGTTTGCCTGGGGAACTCATAAAGTGATGCCAGCAAAAGAGCTCACAGCTAGAAGGATTTCCTAATGTACGTTTAAAAAAAAAAAAAAAAAGCCTTTAAGCTACTGATAAGACCTATATGCCAGTAAACTTTTGAATTGTAACTTGAATTTAATTGTTAGCTGTTTTTATTGCACTGTGCTGATGGTTGAAGAGTTGAACTGCTGAAGAATCAATGCCACTTGCGTTCACAAAATCTTTTGTAAAACCTCAGGTACCCCTGAGCAGGAAGGAAGATAATTTTGTATTTTGGAGTTAGTTTTATTAACAATATATTTGTAATAACTAAACATTTTTCAAGTGTTTGTTTTTTGACACACAGATCAGAGCAACAAATGAAAATTGGCTGTTGTGCAGCAGGTCCAAAAAGTAGTGTGGTTTTTTACTAAATTGTGTTAACTTATTTTGATGTGTCAGGCTCCTGCCCTAATGCAACAAACCTGAGAGAGAGAGATAATTTGGCGTGCTGCTTCACCAGTGTACTGGCATTACATTAGGAGTAGTGTGTCTGTAAGCATATACATCTTGAACATATAAGGGAAGACAGGAGCCTTAGTAGGGAGGTGCTGCTTTTATAATTACAAGTTGAAGCTGAAACATCCATGGCTTGTTACCTTGTTACACTGGACCCATATGCTTTATTAAACATAGCTGTGCTGTTTCCTCCTTGTGACACTTTTATGCTTTGCCGTTGCCATAAATACGTTTTAGTACAGTGTCGTAAATTCAGAATTCCTGTAAGAAAACCTACAGAGGACAAAAGCTTATCTCCCCTTGTGAGGAACTTGCTTTATTTTCAGTGCTGGACTTTGCAGGAAGTGTGTGCTCCTAACTGCAGCAAGGTGTGGATTCGTTTTGGAGATGAGGACTTGATTCCTCTCTGCATAAGAATTACGATGGGTTATCTCTCCTGTGTACCTGACCAGGGTACAGCTATGACAGGTGCTAAGCAGTCAAAGATTTTTTTCTGCGAACCATTAATGCCTTCAAAAGAGGTGCATTGCTCCTTGTTTTGCTCTGATGTTGTTATTGAACCACCCAAATGTCCTTGCAGTGCCTGTGGCGTGGATTGGGAATATCAGTCATATTGGGACTCGTGATTCTGAGTTTCAAAGAGGTAGTGGATTCAGCTAGTCTCTTACTTTGAGGTGGTCTTGCCTTTTTATTATGGATGGGGTTTTATTTTTTTATTTTTTTTAAATTGGCCATTTTGCCATTCAGTACAGGGAAGTATAGAACACATAGTCAGCAATATGTGTAACAGGATAATTTCCTTCTTGAATTGCTGACTTGTGTTAAGATTAATTGTGCTTGCCTGCTTGGAGTGGTTTCAGGTAAACAATTAGAAAGTTCTTTATCAACTCCTTGAAACATTTTCATAGGATGAGGAGCATGTGAAGTGGAAGTATATTTTCTTAAAGGGGG
>VYXH01006346.1:0-47871 GCA_013397275.1 Burhinus bistriatus | reverse complement strand
CCCCCCCCCCCCCTTCCTCTTTTCTGTTCCCTGTGATGGACTATTTCATATGTAGCTAACAGGAAAGAAAAATGCCAGGTTAATCAACTTGTAAACCTCAATCATAAGGACTTCATTTAGACTATACCTTTTTTATTATGTGTATGACAGTAGTTTTTAAGCTATGCTGCAAATTAAAGAAGATAAATCCAAGGGAGAAAATAAGAGAGAAAATAATCATTTAAGCTAAAGGACAGCTTGGTCAAGAATTATAGGCTTCACTTATAAATTTACACAGATAAGTGATACAGCAAAACAAAAATAGAAAGACTGTACTTAACAAATCAAACTTACAATCTTATTTTTATGGCCAAACATAATGGATGTATGAAGCAGACAGGAGGGGAGTTAGTGTTAATTACAAATTATGGAGAAATCTTCCTTTAGAGCCCCCACTCAGAATTATTTTGAGTAATAAGAAAATATATTAAAAATATCATGTTTTAGTGAACCAGCGTTATGTGAACAGTGATGCCGCACACATCCTCAGATTGTGGAAGCCAGCTAGTAGTAACAAAGGCCATACAGAATGTTGGCAGATAAAAGCACGCAGAGAAGTTGTCGTGAGTCTCTTACGGATTTTTATCTCTTGTGAGCTATGCAAAGTAATACTGTTCTGAGCTGGGGTCAAAGGGGAAAAAAAAAACCCCAAAACCAACAAACTTTTCTCCTCATGCAGGATTTAAAAAAAAAAAAATCCCCACATACTATTTAAAGGATACTTTAACAAAAAAAATCTCCGACCCTTAGCTCGTAATGTTTTCTGGATTAATCTGTGTCCTTGTTGGTGTTAGGTATATATTTTCTTTTCTGTTATTTAGAGGTACAGGCTGGAGTAGGATTGCATAAAGGCACTGGCAGGGAGTGTTTTAGGGATGATCTGGAGGGTAGAGAGATTCACTCTGGTATCATTTCACTTGAGGAAATTGGCTAGGTTTTAGGACTACCTCTTTGTTTTAATAGAGAGGAAAAATGATGCTAAAAGACTGTTATGGTATTTCTAGTTACCTCTGTGGAGGAACCTGGTATAATCATCCTTAAAATTCAGGAGCATAAAATGGCAAGGGGTCTCTTGGGTCATCTAGTCTGGCCTGTGCTGAAACCACGTTATATTTGTAATCTATAAACTGATAATGTCTTCCCCTAAGCTCTTAATTTTGGTAGTTTTGTTCAAGCTACTTTGATGGGAAAGCTGTTTAAGAACCTTGTTTAAACTGAGTTCTTGGCCAAAAATTATGTTTATGCAAAATAATTATTTTCTCCCCTGATGTCTATATGCTTCTAATTTTTGCATGATTCCTTTCAGCGTGCTGAAAACTATTTCAGAATTTTACTTGCTTGCGTATAAGACAGAAAAACTGACAGCCTCCCTATTTTGAATTAATTTGTGTAGTCTGGAAGAATTTCTGCCAGACAGGTTAGCAGGATGTCTGTAAAATCAATTTTGAATGCTAAGCACTGTGTAAATGAATAGACACCCTTTTCATACTTGCATTTTTTTTGTATGTGTGCGGCCTTGTTACATGTCAAATATAAATTTAATATAAATGACTCCAGTGCTGACAGAAAGGTGTGGATTTCTCCTTCTCCTTTGCCTTTGCATGTGTTTAGCTTGTTTAACAAGATGTTGTTATGATGCATTTCCTGTCTGAAAACTGAGTTGTGTAATCAGCTTTGGCATTCAGTGTCACATCACTTTTTTCCGCTTTGGCCTTTTTTTTGGTTACACCCCCCCACCCCCCGGTGGTTACTTTTTAGCGAGAACAGTTTCTTAATTGCCCCAAACGTATTCAGCGTGTGATGCACAAGTGTGTTTGAGGTGCAGCATGGATGCAAATGCTTTTGGGTTGCAGCAGTGAACAGAAGGCAGCAAGGAAGGGAAATGTGGATTGCTTCTGCAGTGGTGTGGGCTCATAGCTGATGATGACCTTGGTGTTTTCAAGGGCTTCTCACCAAGGTAATGGTGGAAGGCCTGAAAGCTCTGATCCTATCTGTGCCCACCTGTCTCATGCTGTGGAATATACTTTGTTACTGCTTCTCTTGTATGCTTGAGATTTTATCATCTTGTTCTCCTTAAGATGATTTGGTTTGTTTCCCCCAGTTGTTAAACTGCCAAATTTCATTCAAGTCTTGGGCAGTTTCTTTCTATTAATAGAGAATGATAATTTTTACTTCTCTACTTTCTCTGCCTTTCCTTGTATGTAGTGGAAAGCTGAATGCGGCTGAAAGGTGTCAGCTGAAGAAACTTCAGATCTAGATGGTCCACCAAATGGAACAGCTGCCAGAGCAAATTTTTCCTTGCTGACCTGTTGACATGCTTTAATTGCAGGTAAAATGTGTGTGTGTATATGTGTGTGTAATAGGTAATTCATAATAGAATTCTGTTTGCTGAACCATAAGCTTTCTATTTGGCATGCTGGGTTTCACGATGGGTTTTTGCATTCTGGACACCTGTCCTCTGAAAAGCAGGCTTGAGACTTCAGTCTTATTTAAAATGTCAAATAGAGACTCTAGTAGCACTGAGCTGCATTTAGATAATGTGGGCTCTGGAGCATCCTGTCAATATGTGGTGTTTCATTTCTCTTCTTGTTCACACCTGTACAGTATACTCCGCAGAGGATGACAGTTGCATAATATTCCTGTGGCAACCACAGTAATTGTTCACATGTGAAATGAATATGTGGCAATTATCAAATGTACTTCAGCTGTCCCTTGGTGCCCTGTAACTTCTGGAGATCAATCGTATGTGACTTACATACCCTGTAAGATGGTGATAGATTACCAGTGGCACACTGATGAGAACCCAAAAGATTGTACACCAGGATTTTCTTGAGTTGGCAAGACTCCTCTTTTTTGGTTTCAGAATATCTCCATGTCTTGGACTATGGGATATGAGATAGTTGAAAAGCCTGTCATGTGAAGAATGTACATTTTCTTTTTTTTCCTCTGACTGACAGGTATGCTGTAGGATACAGGAAGAGTTGAAGGAGCAAAGACTAATCTTCCCTATCTGTGCTTAAAAATTGAGTACAGAAACTTCAGAAATCCTTTTACAACAAAAACTGAGTAAGGGGTAGAGGCTCCTAGACTTTGGTTTGTCATTGAATCATCTTATTTCATCTTACTCTGCAGTGAAACTAGTCAGCTGACAGATGAAAATTCAGATAAATCTCTTCCCTGACCTGATCTACAAGCATGAGTATCATTTAGTTCTTGATGCAACATCGCAGATGTGCCTTTTTTAATTAGATAAGCTGTTTTACAAAGTAAAAAGGGCTGAACAGTTATGAGTTGCCTTCCCAAGAGAAGCTTATTCTCAGGTTGCGAAAAGGGGCTGATGAAAGAGCGTGAAGGGGGGTGTGGTGTTCATAGCTTGAATGTTTCATAGAAGAGTTGGCATCATTTGGGGAGAAGATGTGGATGTTAATTGCAAGATTGACATAAGGAGGTTACGTGCATACGAGAAGCCCAAGCTAGCTAGTAGGAGGGAGCCTGATGTGTAGGTGTGAAATGAGACTGGGATTAGTACAGACAAGCTTGAAATGTGTCAGTATGTTTGCTTTCCAGAGTTGTGTTGGTTACGTCAGGTAGGCCATTCATACCAGTTAAATGATGTTAGAAAGGAGAACAAATAGGAAATGATACTTTGCAATCATCACTAGTTCCATTTTTTTATGTACCTAGGTTTTCTTTGAAACTGATCAGAAAAAATAGGAATAGCTGCTAGATATTAACTAAATATTAAATATCTGGTAAACTCTTGTGCCTGGTTTGTTATTTTTAGAACTTTAAATGCTTGCTTTGTGAAAATGAACACCATCTTTCAGCAGCTTTTCATGTAGCATGTGTCAGGTCTTATCATCCCCTGTAATGCTACATATTCATTTTTCCACCTCTTCCTTGATGCAGTTTGTTGCAGTTCTTGATGCTGACATGTGAATGGGAGACTTCTGTTTTGTCAAGTTGGAAGCGAGGATATTCTTCTTCTCATATTAACCTGTGTTGCTCTGTAATGGTTAGGGAGGCATCTGGTTTCTCTGTAATATATTGTGCAAGTTCCCAAAGTATCATATCAATGTATCTTTAGGAAACTTGAGGGCTGTAGATACAGTGATGCTTGACAAGTTAAGTATTTAATATGTTATTGTTTTCAGTCTCTGAAGGAATTAATTGGCAGCTCTGACAGTGTTGTAAACCTGTTTTATTAAATGCAAATCATTAAAATGTTTCTGGATGTCAAGCCTTGTCTATAAGCTCAGCTAGCAGGGTGTTTGTCCAGAAGAACTATGTGTTCCCAAGACAGATGGCACTATATCCAAAATTGAATGAGTATCAGCTTTTACATGTACTGAGCTACAGTCTATCACTGATTCTGTGGCCGTATGGAAGCAGATTTGATTGCCAAAGTCACTATTTCTCAATCAGTTGGTTGTAGGTAAGAGTTGTTCTTCAGATGGTTTGTAGCATTAGAATCTAATTACATTAATATCTTATGCAGTAAAGGCAAGTCTATTTCTCCTGATAGAAAGCAAAAGAACAACAACTGTTAGTTTAAATTACAGTCCAATCTCATTCTGTAACTTTGTTGATGGCAGTGTACAGCTTTCAGTTAGTTGTTTCTTCTGTCCCCGACTTAAAATCTAGTTATGCTAATGGAAGGCAATACGGTCACTGATGGTGGAAAGTGACCTGCAGTAACAGTGATGTGACGTCTTTCTCTAGTTCCCACTAGTTCCTACTCCGCGTTAGTTCAAGTGATCAATTGCACTAGTATGTTTGAGTTCCCCTTGCTTTAGCTAACAATAGTCATGAAAAAGAATTCTAATTTCTTGGTGTAAGAGCTTGAGTATCTAGTTTAAGTTTATTAAGTTTATCTGTGATTAAGGCTTTAATACCAGTTGGGACTAGAGTCGGTAGTGTTTTTTATCAGAAAATACTAATGCATTTGAAATAAGTATGTTCCTATATATTTTTGTTTTCAATTAAACTTTTCTAAGGAAAGCTTTCCTATATTCAGATTGGAATTTCAGAATTAAAAAAAGACACAAAATGGATAAAAGTCCTTTTTTTTTTTTTAAGTTATTTAGTTTGTATGCAGGATCTTAGGATCATGCTTCCTTTCCGCTGTGTTCTTCCTGTGGGTTTTTTGGGGTGGGTTGGTTGGCTGGTTTTTGGTAGTGTGTGGTTTCGGTGGGTGTGGTTTTTTTGTGGTTTGGGTTCCCCCTCCCCCCCCCCTCCCCCCCGGCGAAAGGTTTGTAGGGTTTTTGAGTTTGTTCTGATTTAAACAAAAAAAAACAAACGTAGAAAACTGTAGACTCAGACTTGTGGGGAGGGAAGTGTCTCTGTCATTCAGCAGTGAGTTTGATCTTAGGAGCAATCCAGTAAAAACTTGAGGAGTATCGGTTTTTTGAAATGAATATTATAGGGGAAGATCCTGTCCTACAGATGTAGGTAATTTTTAAACTGCCTTGAGCTTCACAAAATGTTAATATTAATAGAAAAGAGCTATTACATGATTTAGATTTTATTCTTTCATAGGATACCTTGGGTCGGTTGCAGGCTACTTGGCGTGGCCTTCTTTAGGAGCCGACGATATGCTATAAGTAATTTAAAGAGTTCTTATTTCTAAGCTTTCATCGCTATATGCTAGCATATGAAGTTGCTTTCACTATGGTGCTGAGGTGCAAAGGATGCATCTGCCTGGCAGTTTGCAGAAGTATAAAGGTGTATACGTTGCTTTAGTAATGCATAAGACACTTACTCTGTCTCAGCTCAAGACAAACAAGGAAAAAACTTGCATACGTATCACATATTATGGGCTATTCATTGCAGAGTTTCAGGGTGTGTCATAAAGAATGTTTTGTCCAACCATCTTGACTTATTTGTCATTGCTTGTGTCTTGAGTCTAATTAGATAAGTGCATATTTTGCCCTGAAGAATTAGGCACAGTGCAGGGAAGTTAGCAAAGTGTAATGGCAGATAAGAGAGGCCACTGGCACAATGAAATAGAAAAGTAACACTAATTTTCTAATAATAGTGACAGCTGTTTTTCTCAACTTTGATCCCATTGAAATAAAAATAGTAAGTAGGTATCTTTCTGGAATTGACTTCACCTTAGTACTAAATTAGTGTAAATTGTGCTTGGTAGCAGCCTTGTGAAACCTAAGGGAATTTGTGACCATTCTGAATAAAGGAGATTTGGTAAGTTCAGTGTTAGAAATCAAAAGATGTTACAGTAGTGTTACAACAGAACAAAAAAAACCCCTAAAACCAAAAAGGAAACCAGAAAAAAAAAAAGTGACTTTTTCATAATAAAAGTGAGCGTTATCAACATAGTGTTTTATGTTTATTTTGGATGAAAAAACACCATTGTGATGGTAGCAAACTTATAAGGAAAAAGTCATGCTAATACAAAATAAAACTTCAGAACAAAATCTCTAAGGATCAAATTCTCAGTTGACAGGATGTTTTCCCGTGTATCGTTGTTCTTTATGTCCCGACATTTTTTAAAACAAAGAGGGTTTTCAGGTAAAGCTGACTTCATTTTTCTAAGTGTAGATTAATTAAATTGTTTAAAAATGTGCATTATTATTTCAAAGTATAGTCTTGGAATAAATGAGAGAGAGGAGTAAGATATATATATAGGCCTGCAAGAATGAATTGAATTGGAAGGTTAGATGTAAACTCATTCATTAGATTTTTGGGTTTATTTGTGCAATCCTAGAATCTGTTGGGCTGAACAGAAAAACACCAGAGAAACCTTTCTGTAGCTGTTGTCAGACAAACTTCTTGTTCATCAGATAAGCAATGGAGAGAACGATGGCTGATGCATTTGTTGTATGTGGAGCAGTGGGGTTTGGTGAGGGTTTTCGAGTTGAACTGTCCTTACAACAGGAGTTGATGGGTTTATGGCCCCTGAGAGAAGGCAGCAGGAACCTGGTGGAAGTTGTGCTGCCCAAGCACAGAAGCTGGAGTTCCTGGTGGCCATGTCTCAGAAATGCTGTTTTGATTTAAAACCGGAGAGGGCCTTGTGTGCGATTCGGCACACTGTCCTGTTGGTCGGATTTGGGTCCCATCCTACCAGCTGTGCTCATACCTGTGACTGAAACGAGAGCTTAAGAGCATCTGTACTGGCCGGGGTCAAAGATCAACTCAACACAGTGGTGTTTTCCAGTGGCAGCTGCATAGGGCAGAATATGTGCATAGTCCAAGCGTATGGCAGTATCTCTGGCCATGTGCTGTCCATGGGCTTATTTAATCAAAAGCAATAGACTTTCTGTTCTGTAAGTTCAGTGTTTTTTTTCCTTTCATGAATTTGACTAATTGCTCTTAAAAATCGTGTATACTTTTGGTACCTGCTGTGGCCTGTAACAATGAGTTCCATAATTTGTCACAAATTAACACTTGTACAGGAACAGAGATGGGAAAAGGAGATATCCAGAGGGAGAAGAATGCAGGATCAAAGTCTTAGGTGTTTAAATCGTGTATCAAATACTCCTTTTAATCTTTTTAAAGGACTCTGTGTCTTTGCTTTAGTGTATGTTTCAGGGCTATGAATGTCCATTGTCATTTATCTCCCTGGATTCTGGAGAAATTTTTTAAACTCTAGTTTGCTAGAAATAGAATTGGATTAACGAAAATTAATGTCATCCACTTCAAGTGTACTGTTAGGCTTTTTAAAGCAGCGTTTGTGGCCTTAATTTCATGTTAAGGTGAACGCTGTAAAATTTACATTGAATATTATTTTTGTTGTAAGTCTTTTAAAACAAAGATTTGGACACTGTAAGTATAACATTACTGAGAAGGAATTTTGGAGAAACTTTTTACTACCCAGATTAGATTAATAAGATTTGCTGGCAGTTCTTGAGGCTCAGAGTGAAGAAATTGACTGGGTAGTAAATTAATTTATTCCATTGCCACATGTGTGCTCAAGTTTATGAAATGCAAGCTAAGCAGAATACTTGTTTCATCCTACTTTCATGTCTCTGTTAACTAAAATGAACTATGGCTTATCTTCACCAAGAGAAGGTGGAAGTGATTACATAAATATGATGCATTCCTGAAGGGCACTGGTGGCTGGAACATGTAGTTTGCAGAATGATTTACTGTAATATTCTTTTTATGTCCATTCAATTCAAAAGCTTCCTCTTCCTACCAATAAAGTGCAACAGTGTATCTTATATAAAGGCTGTTTTATTGTAGGCCATTTCCATTTATTACAAAGGTGTGCAGCTGGCTACTTCAGTCTCAGGTTTTGAAGATTATTTTTTTTTTAAGTTTGCATGGAAACTGTTTTATGAAACACATGGGTTTTTTTGCCTCTCTTCTAGTAGGAACACTATATTCAAGAGGAAGGGAAAGTCTTTCACTGCATTCTGGCTGTGGCACAAAGGTAGTGTGTGACAATATGTGAATGTCTTTCTTGGTTGAACCTTTTGCTAATGGGGAAATCTTTGACTACACTACTGCAGAAGGAGGCTAACCCAAAACAATATTGAACCTTTGACCCGAAGTCTGTGTTCTCCTAGATAAAATTACTGTAACTCATTGACTTGAGTGATACTACTCTGGGATTTACTTTACCAACATCTGAACTTAAAGTGCAAGAAATGTAAAAATATTTTGTTTCAGTGCATAACAGTGCAGTGTTTGTCAGTTTAATCACTGTACAATTATAATCTGATTGCTTTCTGAAGCTGTTTGGGATCCTTCAGATATAAAAAGGGATACTACAAAATAACTCGTTAAGTACCACTTAATATTGATATTCTTCAATAGCATTTCTCTTACCTCATGGCTGTTCTTCACACTTAACGGCTACCCAGTTATACTGAGAAGGCATATAAAAACATTATTTAAAAAAAACCAACTCCACAACCTTATATCAGGATGTTGTTATTTTATCATTGCTAGTTTTGCTGGTTGTTTTTAACTCCTGATGAGCTTTGCTTGAGTTGAGAGGTTGTTCTCCCCGTGTGCTGAAATTACATTGCTAATCTGTAGAATGTTGTAGATTCTCAAGTGGTCTATGCAAAATACACTTTCTACACACCAGCAGCAGAGTATTATTTTTGTAGGATGTGCTGGAGAGGAGCTTTCATTTTAGCCTCATGAAATAATTGTTTAGGTATACCCTCGAGCAACCAGCTGCAACTGAAAAAATGAATCTTTTGAAGACACTGTGGTAATGAAGCTTTTACATGTGAATTCAATAACTTTAAAATTACAGTACAGTCTTCAAAGATCTAATTATTTATCTTCTCATTTAAAAAACAGACTCAAAACCCACTGGCAGTTATCTGATTCTGTGGGTGATTCTAGTGAGTAAGTAAGCTACAACATGATACTGGAAGAAAAAAAAATGGGTGCACTGGTATTTCACTGGTTTGGAAATGTCATATCTTCAGCGTATCTTCAGTGAGTGTAAGAAAACATTAAAAAGCTGGAGCTTGATCAATTTATGAAGGATTATAAATTATGAGAGCAGATGAGTGGGACTTGATAACCGAGGAAATCTTTCGGTTCTAAGCCCCACAAAGGTCATGACACAGGGAGGAAAAAGCTTTCAAAAGCCAAGGTAATTGAAATAGTTCTCTTCTGAAAACAGCTTAGAAACTTCAGCATAACTTTTTGCTATTTATGAATGTCAGGACAGGGGCTTTATTTTGCTGTGATTAAGGAAGTAATGGTAGGTGTCATGCAGTTCAAAAAAGTGTTATGCCTGAGAGGAGCAACTTACTTTCCTACTTCTTCCCTTATTTTAAGGATGTAACGTTATCAGTCTGTTTTCCCTTTCAAAACTGTGTTAGCTGTACAGCAAAGTGTGTTTTAAGATGGGAACTAAAGTCTTTTTACTGGAGTCATAGTAGATGCATTCTGGAATCGGTTCCCTCCATACGAAGGATCTTTGAGGGTGGGATAGAATAGATGAGGAAGTTGCTGTATCCTCTATTACTTTTCTTTGTGGCCAGGTATGGAGAGGCACAGCCCTGCTCTTAGTTGCTGAGGTGTGTAAGGTGCAAAAGAATCTGCTGGCCTCCGAGGAATCAGCTTGGAATGCCTGTTCGCCAAATGCGGAGTTGGAGGTTTAACCTTGGAAAAATAAACCAGGAAAGCAATCTTTGAGAAACCAGAATTCTTCCAGTTTCAGAGGAGGAAAGGATGTGAAAAGTTTATTGTAAGAAAATAAGGAATTTTTAGTAATATATTTGCAAAAAGAGATTAATTTCTGGGAATGTTTTGACTAGTAATCACGTTCAGTATGTCTAACAACTTTTTGTCCACTTCTGCTAGAATTTTATGTTATGTTTCCATACATTTCCTTATCAGCTTGTATCCCTTACCGGGCGCACAGTGGCTGTCAGGCCAGGGAATAATTCTCTTGCATTTGGTCTGTTTGGAATAAGGTGAGACTGGGAATCCAGTGTCTCCTGACATTTTGAACATTTTGAAACGTTTACCGCTATTAAGTTTGAACTCTGGTAACATTATTTCAGAAGAACTAACATGTCATTAACTACTGGCTCAGTAACAGGGGATCGGCTGTAAATCTTCAGAATTTGACTTGCTGGCTCTAAATATACAGCTATGGTAATAAAAATTGGGGAATAATCCCAGGAGCAGCAGAGCCAATAGGGTCTCTGTCAAAGGTGGAAACTGTACAGCCCCCTAGTCTCTCTCTCTCCCTCCACCCCCTTAGCTTCTCCCTCCATTCCCAGCTTGCAGTGATGTGGGCTTACTCCCTTCTCTTTTGACTCTTGTTGGAACTGTCATTAAACTGACTTGCTTTGTGAACTGAACAAGAAGTACAACATAAATGTGCTAGGGATGTGTGGCAAGGGATAGGACCTCGTCCTCTTGGGAACTATGAATTGTTCAATGGGCTCACCCCATCTTTTGGAGCTATGTTTTTAGTAAAAATCCTATCAAGAACTCTCTAAACTGTTTTGTCCCAGAAGGATAGAAGTGAGATTAAGATGAATTGCTAATCTTTGAGTATTAAAATTCATAGCCTAGAAAGCTCTGTTGTCTCTTAAATCTTAAGACTGTGTGACTGAATGCTGTTTTCCTTTCATTGGTGTAAATCTACCTTAATTTCGCTGAAAGTCAACCTAGCATGCAGCTGGAAAGAAAAATTCAGACTGTTAAATGAGGCACAGTTGAAGAAATTCAGTGAGACAAACTAAGATGAATGAACATGTGGGAAGCAACTACAGTTGAAGAGAATAATATACTGCATTTTGAGAAATAAACAAGTAGGAGGGTAGTAATAAAGTGCTTACACAGAGTAAGCCAATTGCCTAGAGCTGGGTGTCCAACAATAGTTAATTCAGGAGATGAAGCTTTGGTCCGGTTGCATTGCTTTCTTAAAAGAAACAAGAAAAACTGGTCTGGCACTTTTGAAAGGCAAGGCAGCAGCTTAATCAGTATCATGAATGACCCTGTTCAGAACTTCTCACTTTTCCTGAAACTCCAAGGGGGAAAAAAAAAACAACCAAAAAAAAAATAACCTGACAAACCCTGAGCAGAGCTACTGATGCTCTTTTATGAATGCTTTGGTGTTTCTCTTTGTCATGGGTTGACCCTGACTGGAAGCCAGATGCCCACCAGACCTGCTCTGTCAGTCTCCCTCCTCAACTGGACAGGGGAGAGAAAATACAATGAAAGGCTCAAGGATTCGAGATAAGAACAGGGAGAGATCATTCACCAATTACCATCACAGGCAAAACAGACTGGACTTGAGGAAACTGATTTAATTTATTGCTAATTAGACATCAGAATAAGGTAATGAGAAATAAAATCCAAATCTTAAAACACCTTTTCCCCACCCATCCCTTCTTCCTGGGCTCAACTTTATTCCCAATTTCTCCGCTGCCTCCTCCCAAGCAGCGCAGGGGGACAGGGAAGGGGGGTTGTGGTCAGTTCATCACTCATTTCTGCCACTCCTTCCTCCTCAGGGGGAGGAATCCTCACACTCTTCCCCTGCTCCAGCATGGGTCCTTTCCATGTGGTGCTGTCCTTCAGGAACAGACTGCTCCAGCATGGGTCCTTTCCATGTGGTGCTGTCCTTCAGGAACAGACTGCTCCAGCATGGGTCCTTTCCATGTGGTGCTGTCCTTCAGGAACAGACTGCTCCAGCATGGGGCCCTTGTGGGGTCACAAGTCCTGCCAGGAGTCTGCTCCAGCACAGGCTTCCCATGGGGTCACAGCCTTCTTCGGGCATCCACCTGTTCTGGCGTCAGGTCCTCCATGGGATGCAGGTGGATATCTGCTTCACCGTTACCCTTCATGGGCTGCAGGGGGACAGCCTGCCTCACCATGGTCTTCACCACAGACTGCAAGGGAATTTCTGCTCAGGTGCCTGGAGCACCTCCTCCCCCTCCTTCTTCACTGACCTTGGTGTCTGCACAGTTATTTCTCTCACTCCTCTCTCCTGGTTGCTCTCCCACAGTTTTTTGAGGGTTTTTTCTTCCCCTTCTTAAATATGTTCTCACAGAGGTGCTACCATCATCGCTGATGGGCTCAGCCTTGGCCAGCAGTGGGTCCGTCTTGGAGCTGGCTGGCATTGGCTCTATCGGACATGGGGGAAGCTTCTGGCAGCTTCTCACAGAAGCCACTCCTGTAGCCCCCCTGCTATCAAAACCTTGCCACGCAAACCCAATACACTCATAATGGAAATTGTTTGCATGATTATCTTACAAACATGTACACCAGAAAATCCCCTGAACTGGTATAGGGCAGTGTATCTTATATCTACGTCTTCTAAAATGCAGACTGGGGAGATCATGTAAGTGCATCTGTTCTACATTTTTAAAAGTATGTGTTCTTCTTTTTTTCAGAATGTATTAACTAGCATGTTACAAGCTCAATTGTCTTATTGTTAGTATGTGCTCTGTCAGCATGTTTCATTTACCGTGTCACCATTAGCTTCCAAAAAAGTACTTACGTGTTCTGAAACAATATGGGCTTTGAATCTAATTGAGACAAACCCTGTGCTGGATACTTCTGGAGGAGGACATAGTCCCCCAAACCCCTTCGCCTATCAAACTACAGAATTTATGTATTGTGTGATATTTCTTTTACATCTTTTTTTTTTTTTTAAATCCATATGGTATACCCGCTTTCTTGACCCTCTTTATTAAGAGTGCTGTAGTAACATATAAAAGCAGTAAGCATCTCCTGATGTAGAATAATTGTCTTAAAATTATATATGGGGAAGTAGCTGGAACAACTGATCCCTGCAAGTGGGATTCCCACTTACCTAAGTCAGGGGGTGAGACAATGCTACAATCTTCCCTTGCCTCAGCATGCTCACAGCCTGAGCAGAAAATGCGAAGGCAGGATGTTATTTGTACAAGTGACCAGGTGACAACTTCTGTGCCTCCAAATTGCTGCCCAGGTGGATGTTTAGTATTTTATACAAAGAGTAGCCCAATCTGTGATCTTCCAGTCACCCCCAGTTTCAAGATCAGTATGCACATTTCCCACCTCCTAGACTGTTCAAGCAAGCATCAATAACAGACCTATATATTAAGAAGTTTTGAAAGACCTCTTTTGTGTGAGTCATGAGAACAGTGGTTAGGTAAGTGTGCATCTGTTGTGGTTAAATTTTTTGTTTACCACAAGTTTGACTCAGCATCCTTCCCCGACCCTGACTCCTGCACAATTAATAGCAGGAGGGTGTTCACAGGAAAAGAATCTGTCCCTGGGGATGTGCTGTGTTTGTCTGTTGGCATATAGATGATTATTTTCTTGCTTATACACTTATGTTTATGCTCAAAGTACTCTTTAAAGCTTCTTGTACTCCAGAGTGTCACTATTTTTAATCTATCACCATTCTATTGCCATTCATCTATCACCATCTATCTTCATGATGTATAGCATGGAGACATGACAAAAAGATTGAAAATATATCTTGGGTTTATAGAAAGAAGAAATTTTGTTTCCAGTATGATAAAAACAACCTCTGACTTACTATGCTTATACTAACATCTCTGTATATTTTGATTTTTATTTTGTGGTTTTTTTGCTTATTTATCAGTTATGGTAAGAAAAATCACTCACAGCACATCCCATCTGTATCTGGGATTCAAGGACTTGTGCACTTTACTTTTCATTAAACTGCATATACGTTTCTGACTTGTGGATGATAGAAAATGAAAGGTGAAATGAAATGGCTACAGAGTTTTTAGAACTGAATAATTCCCCAACCAAGTTATGCAGTTACTTCAAGTGAAAAATTAACAATCTTCTGTGCTTGGCATTTTAATAATGCATAGTAAGGTGGGCTCATGTCTGGTTTTTTTGTTTGTTTGTTTTTTATTCGGTTTTTTTTTCCATGTTTTTGCACGTAAAGAATCAAGGAAATAAATGTTGTAAGGTTTATTTAATGCATATATAATTGTTCAGGTTTTTTTTAATAGTAAGATACCAGTATATGAAACTGTCTTTTTTATGTTCAAGGTGTAGGTATTGAGGACATTGTATGCTTTAGGTATGGCACTTGTGGGGTTTGAACATGAGTTTAGAAATATCTGTTCAGTAAATCTGCCTCTCTATTAAGTACGCAGCAGCTTGACTCCTAATAGCAACGTATATTGGCTTGTGTATGTATGGGTATGTACGTGCATGGGTGGGGGTGGGGGTGGCAGGGTTTTTTAACAGTGCTGTACAGTACAAAATAGGCTGATTAGTGTTTTAATCAATGCAAATCATATAAATCTATCTTTTGTTTTCCATTTTTGTTTTTATTTCTTCCCATGCCTTTTTGTCCAGAAAAAAAAAAAAGCTTGGTTTTGTTTCCTTCAGTTCTGCTATTTCCACCTCCCTCCATTTACTCTGTTCTGATAAACCAAATGCTCTTCTGCAGAAATGATACTGGAACTGGAGGGAAAGATGACAGACTCCAGTCTGTTAAGTGGCCCTTGCTTATCTGCATGTATCCTTTTTCTCTGCACTTCTCTCTAATATTTCTTCCCTCTTGCTTTATTGTCTCATTTATTTCTGTAGCTCTTCTTCCTCTGTCAGCTATGGATGATTATGCTTTGTACTTCTAATTCTTTTGAATTTGGCAATGACAACAGCTAAAAGCAAAAGTATGGTAGCAATTACTTCACTACCTTAATTCAGCATTGCCTGGAGCACCTGTGGGAAAAGTGTCAATGAGAGCACAGCAGGCATCCAAATTGAGTAGCTTGACACAAAACAATGATTATAATTTTTGCCTTTCTGATGTTGGGAGGGAGAGAGAAACTGAAACTCTGTAAGTGTGATCAGAACATGGAAGGCTGATTAAAAATAATTTTAAGTGATAAAGTCAACTTTACCTTGAACTGTGAAATGACAGCAAAAAGCTAATCCTGTTTCAGACCTGTCCTGGATCATGCATCTTCTCTGTATATTTAAGCTCATTAGAAAATTATTTTACTAGAACAAAGAAAGCTTTGCTAGGGTTAGCAAAGAAGAAAGCTGATAGGAGTTTTGCACTATCTGAGTACTTACTATGAGAAAATGGTGTGGTAAACTTGATAAAACTGTGTTTAAAATAGTCTTCTTAATAATCTAATTTTGGAGTGAAGAGGAGCCTTGTGTGTATCTGCCTCCCTGCTTGGAATGCTTGTTCTACTCTTACCTCAGGTTAAGTAGACGAGGTGGAAGGGAATTTGGGATAAGCAGCACAGATTTGTTTTACAAGCAGAATTAGGAGGTAGGGTCTAGGTAAAGGTTATGTTAGTTAGGCAATCTGTTCAGGTCCTTATGGAGTTGTCCACCCAATTTCTGCTTGCCGTTGTTAAATCGGAGACATTGTGCTGGTGGTTCTGCTGTTGGTTGACTTCTGTTGTACCAAAATGTGTACAAATTCTACATTTGTTGGATTCATGTAAGACTTTCCATTGATGATGTGTGGGTATCTGTGGTGAGAGAGCCTCTCTTGTTCTAACTGAAAAATTATAGATAGCTGCTGCCCCTTACTTTCTGAGCTCCCTGGTATTGTCCCATTCCAGTGGCACTGGTGCCAACTGTGGCTTTAGTCATGGAACTTGAAATGTTTATGGGGTTTTTGCAGAGGTGGGTGGGAGGAGGAGGGGCTGAAAAAAAACTTTGATTACTTCTGCCTGGTCTGTTCCTATTTACACTTCTTTTGATTTTACCTGTTTTATTTTTATCACTCACACAATACCTTCAGCAATATGGCAGGTTGTCTGTGGGAGATCAGCTGACACCAAATGATTGAACAATTAAAAACGTTATTCTAGATATACAGGAATTACTATAAGAAAACTGCCCTGATCATTGTTATAGGTAGTTTTGAAAGAATGGGAGAAATGCATAGATAGAAGTGAATCATAACTAAAAAGAGAGGATCTCGGCTACGTGCAGAGTGTATCTGCATTAATCCTGTTTAGTGAGTCCAGACTGGAAGTTTCTGCCAGTTAGAAAACATGGCAAAGATACTTTTTCATTGTGGGGGCAGGATGGAAGGGGAAAAGGGCATAGTTCATTGCACCCCAGTTTGAGTTGTTGAGGGACGCAAAGAAGGAGAAGAATTTATTCCTTTTAAAGTCCTGGGCTTGAGCCAATAATGCTAAGCTTTGCCCTACCTCTTCAGTCTCACTGCTACGTATAAAAGCAGCTGCCAGCGTGAGAGAGGCTGCTGGCTAAGCTAACCCTGACAAAGGGCTGTGTTCCCATCCTGGCTGAGAAGAAGAGCAGAACGTGGAAGGAGTTTTTCTGGGTTAGTGAAAATAAAAGCAGTTCCCACTCCCCAGCTATAACTACAGATTCTTTGCTCTGGTTGTTTCTTGTGGATTTTCACGAGTCATTTAAACGCTTAGCATGTTCTTGCAAGTTGCATTTAACCAGGTACTGCAGCACCTCAAAAACAAACAAAATCCTCAGTATCAGCTCTTAACTCTCTTTTGTCTGAAATGATTTGGTTCTTTGGCAAAATGCTCTGCAGAACTAGGATTTTGGTACTTTCATTAAAATTAAGTGGTTGGAGGACTAAGATGTGGAAATGAGGATGAGAGATATTTGAATTGTGGTGTCTACTCTGCCTGCTGACTCTGTCTTCACCTTTTGGATTCTAAACCGCTAAGCAGAAAGGTCTCTGAAGCTCCTCATGTTCATGGACCTTTTTGAGCCTGCTTTAGCATGCCAATACATCAGTGGATAAATCCAAACAAATTACCATTTGACCAAATGTAGGCCAACCCTATGTAAGTTAATGCTCTTTTATACCACATGGAAGGCCTGGATTTGATTCTTCTTTCCAGACTTCTTGCTCTTTTGGGGCTTAGTGCTGCAAAGTGCTGAGTTGGCCTTGGTCCAGCAAGGCATTTAAACCTGTTCACTTCTGCAAACCTAGGTGTTCTACATCAGTTTGACCGTGTTAAGCACGTGGTTGCTTTTTCTTTGTTGGCTTGTCAGTTTGCAGGGCTTTGAAGCAGTTACTGTTAGAGTGTGTTACTTGAAAAATTGGGTTTGAAGGGGGAGCCTGGAAGGAGGGGCAATAGTAACAAATAACAATAAAAATGAACCTTCTATAGTTCTTCTATTCTTCTATAAGAAAGGGGAATCAAGTTGCCATTAAACTGAACAGGACACACCACACTGGGTGACACCAAGCCCCCATATCAGAATAATGCATGAGAAAGTAACAAAACGCGCCACAGGATTCTTCAATATGTTAAAAGTAAAACATTGATGTAAGACATTCTATTTGTACAGTCATTGATACTTCAGTGTTAACAAAACATTCTTGAGTTACTGACTGTAGCACTGGAAATTAGATGTGCTGCTATTGCCTTTAATGCCAATTATGTCCTTGTCGGCTAGCCTACTTGCTGCTTGTTAACCTTAATATGTGAAACTGCAGTAGAGCTGCCATTCAGTTCCTATACCTGCTTTAGTCTGACTTTTAAATTTAACTGAGCCAGAGAAATGATGTATTTTGACTTTTTTGTTCTTATTCTCCCGATACTTTCTGAGCTGTCCAAATGTGCTGCAGTTAGCACATGTGCGCACATGCATGCATATACAACTGTAGTAGAGACTACCCAGTAATGCTCTGTAGGCTTAAATATGCGTTGCTGACGCAACACATCCAGAAATTAAAATCGGGTACACATATGACTTTTTATCTATCCGTCTTAATTTACCCATGGATGTGTATGATAGGTCTATTTACAATCTGGATGCAACCCCCCAGATTTTATTGTATATACAGAGTAAAAAAAGATTCTGATTTGAGTCATCTTTTATACAATAAAAGCACTTTTCTGTAAAATCATCTGAAATTTCATACTTTGCTTTTCTTCTGAACCCACTACTCTGTGTGCTGGTTAAGGGAGTTCGAGCAGCAGTTATATTTGATCACTGGGAAAGCCTAAAATAAATCTTGCTTATTGTGCAGTGTGCTTTATGGCTGGTTATATAATTTCATAATTTATACTGTGCAAAATTTTGTAATCTATATTGACCATGTGTATGTAATGTCAAGTCACAATTGTATGTCGCCAGATTATCTGGACTGTGGACTAACCACACTGTAGGTCCAAAAGTGGTTTAGATGTGTTGGAGTTGGCACGGCATGGCACAGCACTACAGAAAATCTGGCTTTGATGTTTCCAAAGTCAGTTTGTCTCTGGTAATGGTGCAACCAGTTTTGCCTGAAACAGAACCAGAGTTAATAAATGGTTGCTGTACAGAACCATCTTGGACATATGTTCCTGGAATGGGAAGCACTGGGTGGCTCAGCACAGAGGCTTCCCTTCTGCCTGAAGTCAGCCTAGCTTCATCTGCAGTCATTGTTAGTTCCCATTCTTCTGTATGTAAGCTGATATCGTGTAAAGCTTGCTTAATACTAGGTTTTGATTAGATTTGTTATAGCATAATACAGCACCATGCAAAAACATGGACCTGGTTTGGGACTGGCACAACATCTGATACATAAAGCACTTCTGTTGGAGCAAAGTGTTTTGCATTGTTGTTACTTGCATTGTTCTGCAGGAGACAGTTTGGATCCAGTAGTAGTGGTGCTGAGCCAAATCTAATAAAATTAAGGCAGTATTCCTGTGGACTGTTGTTGCTTTTTGGGTTCATCTACTCACTGTTGGCTTGAAAACAAAATACAGGTTCTGTGTTTAGAATTAATCGTGGTTTATGTAGTAGGACTGACTTTTCTAGTGCTTTCAGTTATAAGCTTGAAAGATGGAAGTTGCAGGAGAAAATTCAACCTAAGTGGAATTTAAGGTTAGTGTTTGGATACCTCTCTTAATTGCTTAGTGTTTTTTATCTAGAATTGTCAAAGGCTTATCTCAGCCACTTTAGCTGGGTGCTCAATTGTCATAGAAACATTTCAAGTATTAGTGCGCATTTTAAATTACTCCAATGAACCAAACAGACATCCCCACTGGCTCCATTGCAAATGTGCTTTAAGATGCCAGATACTTGAAGGTGACTTCCTATTTCCAACTTGCACTTCATCAACAAGGTGATTTGTAACATCTAAATGTAATTGATACCTCTGCCTGGAGTTTCAAGGGTTTGCATAATTCTATTCCTTGCTGCTAATTAGTCCACTAGTCAGTTGCTTCTCATCTGATCAATTTATATTTCAACAGTCCTATCAGCAGTATTCATCTTTCACAGGCTAAGATATTTCTCTAAAGCCAGCAGACATTCTGTTTAAACTCGTAATGTCAAGTGGGATACTGAGTGGAGACTCTGTGTATGAGGTTCACTGCTGAAATACTTTTGGACAATGAGCTGACTTCCGTAAGCAGTCAACTTTTTGGCATTCTTCACCGCACCTGTGCTCTCCAATACCAGTATTTGAGGCATCCCTCTCTAGTCTGAATATTGGGAAGCTGTCTGTGTAGTCATAGCTCAGTGGATGCTTTTGTCTTTCTGTAGTTGTACCCAGCTTGTGCAGAACTCTCTTTTGATCTTGCATTACATTTCTATAGTACTGCTTCAGAGGAATGGACAGAACAGAGGTAAAGATACCCAACTCCTGCATTGTTTCCATAGTCAACTCGCACCTTCTTTTTTATTTTAATTTTTTTTGTTTTAATTTCTCTTACTTCAAATCATTCAACTCCCTTGATACCTCTTGTCTGATTACGGCAATCTTGCAAATTAAACTCCTGCAATAAATCTAGGAGAGCAAGAAGTTTGGCTAAAATTACTAGTAACAGTAATGCTCTTCTACTCAGCATTGGGAGATGCTTTAGTTAAATCAAAGTGCCAAATTTTATGTTCTCGGCTGTAAAAATTGTCAGGATGTCAGGAAAATTGTAAGCATGGATTGGTCCAGTATGATACACCACTAGCTATAGTTCTGTCTACTTCTTGGGTATAAGAAGGCACTAAATAACTGCATGAATTGTATATATTGTCTGCTGAAAAAATGTACATTTTTAGAAGTGGTTCTTGTAGCAGATTCCAGTAGGAGAGAGGATCTTTGAGATGACAAGCAGAATGAAGCTGATTCTCAACAGCATGTTTAAAAATAATAATTTTATTAGTGTCATCTTCTAAAGATAATGGAATGAAAAATTTGTGGGGTTTTGTTGTGGTGGGGTTTTTTTTGTTTTGGGGTAGTATTACTTTGGTATGAGTATATTTGTTTTATCTCAGAAATAAGATTCAGCTGGTGAAGGGAGGGAAAGATTGAGGCTTCACAGGTGGAACATTTAGGGAGGATTTCATTCATGTAACAGTGAGGTATGCAATGCCACTCATTGTTTGAATGAGTTAAAAACAATCAATTATGTGTGTCACATTGTCTTACAGTATAGAATATATTCTGAGGATCTAAAATACTTAGTAGAGAGTGGAAAGTAATCTGGTTTTATTCATATGTCTCATTAGGCTACTTCCTAAAAATGTTTTCAAATCATGGTGCTGTTCTCCATACTTTCCTGATGTTCACCTGTGGAGGATCAAGTAAGTTCTTGAATAATTCTTAATTAAAATAACTTGCTGAAGAAAAACAGATGCTTGTTATTTAAGTAGTATTCTCTCTGGCGAACAGCATGGCCCAAACTCTGCAATATTTCAAAAGATAGTCTCTCAAGATCAAATCCTACATGAGTCTCTGTTATGGTAGTCTATTGTCTTGAGGTTGGATTTGATTTTTGCTAGTGCTATAAAATGTCTTTAAGTAAGACTTTGTGGCATTTTCATGCAAGTGAATAATAATAATTCACCCTTCTCCACCCTCATGCTTGTGTGCCAGACTGATTTTCCATAAAAAAATTAATAGAAGAAATTATTTAAAGCTTTCTCTTACATTGAAATTCTGTAAATTGAGCCTATGAAGAAATAAAAAGATCAGAGAAGAGGAGTTAGTTAGAGCTGGGCTGGGTTAGTTTTGTGTCTGGATCTTTGTGCTATGACTCTTTGATTTCCTCTTGGTTGTTTTCTATTCAAAGAGAGATGTGAAAAATTATGATTTGTGTCCAACAAAAGAAGAGGCTACAGCTGTCAAAAATTAGGAAGAAATCCATCTGGTCCCAAGAGCTGACCTGAGCTGTCCCTTTGTTTTCTTGACCTGTCATTGATTCTGCCATTGCACGTGATGAAAGAGAAAATATCCATAGTGCAGGAAATGCTTAAGGTTTCCAAACTGCATTAACTCAGGTTGAGAAGAGTGACTTGCACAAACCACTCAGATCCCTGCTGTCATCTACCACTTGGAGGACATAGCATACCATTACCTAGAGTATTGCACCTTTCTCCTAACTGTGAATGTGTTGACTGTTGAAGAACTACAGATTTCTGAAAGTGTCATAGTTACTTCTGAATATTTCATGTGCACTAGCTCTTATAATCTCACAATGTACAATACTATTTTGGGAACGTAAGATGCATGTTAAATAAATCTAATTATTATCTCAAAAATGTAATGCGGGAAGTAACTAATATCTCAGTTTGTTCTGGCCACAGCAGGTCAAGCTTATGTCCCATAAGTGGGATAATATTTTGTGCAGCTTTGCACAGGGACTGGGATGTGGATGTGGACATGTTTTTTAAATGAAATTCTCAAGGTATGTTGTTCTTGCCAGGCTATAGCCTTCCTCTATGCTTTTCTGCTTTTTTTTTAAGTACTGGTGCTATTGGTTTTTTTCACGGCAATAAATATAGCTGTCTTAACATTCAGTTTTTCAGCATATACTCTGCCCTTAATGAATGTGATCGTTTACACGGTGTCACTGTAGTATTGGCATGCTAAATAATTTAGTGAGCTGTGGCAGGTAGATAGCTCTGTAGTGTCTATGTTACTATGGCAATACATTTGCTTAATGTAAATATTAGTCATACTGACCATATGCATCTCAGGGCTTCTGACATTATTAGCTGTGTTTGGGAGGTGGGAATCTGCGTATCTGAAAGGAAAGTTGTTCTGGAAATATTAATAGTTTAAAGATGACTTTATTCATAATTCCTTCTGCTTTCTGACTGAGCCACGTAATCTATTGATTGTAATGAACAGAGCAGAACATTTTTCCCATTTCTTTATCATGATTGTAATGCAGGTCTATTATAAAGAAATATATGACTGTATTCTGATCCTCTAAAAATTCAGCTGACTGAAATAAAAGGAAATAGGATCTTGAGGTCCATCAACTTTGCTCTTGGTCACAGAGTCAAGGCAGTTCTAGAAGCACAAGAAATAAAATCAGACTTGGAAGAAAAATTCCTGGGGTATCCGATCTATTTCCATGGCTTGAAAATGAAGCTAAGTGTGAGAGGCTCTTCTGTCCCCCTTTATGGGTACCACCAGGTATAGAATTACTTAAGAAAGCCCGCTTTTGTCAGAAAATGAATGTGTAAGCAATAATATGTTAATGAAGTTGGTTTCTTAAATGTTTATGTAGATGGTTTTCTAGTCCATTTTTGTGGACCATTTCCAGGAAAAGGAACTGCCTTCTGCAAAGTCGTGTCTCAAAGGCCAGCTTATTCCTGATTATATGAACTATTGTTTGTCTGTTATGATCTTCCAACACTTTTGAGGCAACAAATAGAAGTGGTAAAAGAATTAGATCATTCACCTTTTCTAAGTGTGATATGGCATCACAGTCAGTTGATAGTCTCTATAAAACTTCAGTCGCTTCAAACCACAAATACTGAATGTACACCAGTACTATTCATAACATTTTATGTACTGTTTTAAACCTTTACTTGTTAAACTGCTTAACTTAAGATCAATTCTGAAAAGAAGATTTGGTTGGAATGTGCCAGTCCCCCATGTCTGCCCTTCCTCCAAGTTTAGAATTGTCCCCAGCCTTCCTGCCAAACATCTGTAATGCAGGAGAAAAAAGCATAGTAAGCAGTGAACAATATCTTTAATTATTTGTAGGGTAGATGGTACTGAGGATTTCTGTGTGCTGCAGTCTGACATCAGTGCTCAGCACCTATCTGTGTTTTGCCCATAAACTATCAAAAAAGGAAACAATAAAAAATACAGTAGTAGCCAAGCACAGACTTCTTTGTATTTCACAGAAGAGTCTTTACTGGACGTGCATAAGCGTTCTTTATTTTTCCTACCTCTAAGATGATAAAACTTTTGCTGTCAGTGCGTGCATGTAAGGTAAAGCTCCTTACTGGACGAGAATACAAACTAGAGTTGTTAGTTACCTTTCTGTGGCACTGTTGCTCACAAATGCTAGTCTGGAATTCAAGTTAACTTAAGAAAATTAATTATTTACCACTTACAGCTTTTCCTGACAAGGCTGCTTGTGGGAATACTGTGCTGCTGGCTGTCTCTCTTTTAAAAATATAATATGCTTTAGATGCATCTGTTGTTTATAGATGCAGGGAAGTATTAAAGCATTTAGATTCAGAATACCTACCAAGTATTAGCATAGTTGAAAGAGTAATTGGAGCAGCTTCTCTGATTATTCTTTTAGCAAACAAACCGTACTCATAAAATGGCTTGGGAAAAGCCACATGTACTGCAATTTATTGAAGGAAAAAGACCGCAGAGCTGCATTGTCCTTTGTGAGAAGAACCTGTGTAGAGAGAGGAGCTCCTGTGGAATCAGGCTGGCAGGATTTTCCCTTGGGGAAAGAGGGTTGATGGTTCTGCTTTTCCAAAGTCACAAGTATCCATTTTCAAGACGGATTGTTGTGAGGGATCTTCTGAGCACTCAACAAACACTCCTTTCCAGGTTTGGTTTCAGGACCTGATGCGTAGCATAGGAACCATGTGAAGAGCACTGGGGGTTCTTTTGACATAACTTGAGCTACTGATAGCTGAAAGGGTCTGGTGGAGCTTATCTGGCTCGGTGGTTCTGTGGCACTAGAACCTGCCACAGAAGTGGACCGCTGTAATTTTTTTTTGTGCCTGGCTACAGCGTGGTCTTGTGGATACCAGTGTACACCCGTGGATTCCTATAAGCAGAGATGCAGTGGAATGCTTCACATTAAGCCATATACCTCATCTTCTGTTTCTGAGCTCCACTGCATTTCTTTGCTTGTACTGCTGAAATATGGCATGCCTGTATTTTAAAGCTGGGCTGAAGAAAGTGGAATGGATTGTATCACAAGCTGAATGTTTAAATCGCATGATAAATTGAAAGGAACAAAAGCGTGTTCAAAAAGCAGTTGCATTTAATGCTTCACACATGATTTGCTCAGCTAGTTTCTTTTATTGTCACACTTTTAAGTGTCTTTTCACTTTTCCCCACACAAGAAAAAATTCTGGTGGTTCTGCAGTGCCTTTTTTATGCACATAATGAATATTTGTTTTTGAATACTACCTTACAAATAAGAAGTGGAATTGTTTTATCTAGAGTGGTTTTATGCTTCTTCTTGTCATTCTTTTTGTATATTTTACTTTGAAAAGGTAATGATGGCTGCTGAGCAGTCCTGTACCTTCCATGGCTCTCCTCATGAAAGGAGAGCTCGTGCCGCTCTTGTGTTGGGGTGGGGAGCTCCCAGAGGAACTGGGCATCTTAAGCTTGTGCTTACCAGAAATTCTTTTTGGATTGGCACATGTGAGTCCTGACATGGGTTACTGTTGCTCCATGGATAGCTGGTGTGTAATTATTCCCTGTCTTGCCTTCTTTCCATTGCTGTCACAGTACAGATACATTGCAGAGATTAAAATGGAAATAATGTTATTGCTCTTGTCATCTTATGTTATCCTTAAAAATGATTGTTGTCCATTTAAGTGCTCGCATTAGATAGACGTGGCATGAAAATATATAGGGTCCATATAAAAATATATAAGGCCTCAATTGTATTTTCAGTATCCTTTTCAGTAAATGGTGGGTGTTTTATAGTAATATGCGTACTTTTGACAGAAGATGGTGAAAAAGGCAAGTAAAAACAAACAAATATGGTCTCCAGGCTTTTGTTGTTAATTTTGTCAGTACCTCAGTGCTTTTTCTGTTAGGGATTAGATAGTATATGCCAAATGTAATGTAATATATTGTAGATACAAAAATACTTGTCACTTAATCCTTACTGTTACTGCAATAAGACAGACAGACACTGTTGAAATCTTAGTAATGAGCTATGTTTACCTACCTGCTGCATTGTTAGCACAGGGCTTTCGGATTTCAGAAGGGTCAGGAAAAAGGTGCAGAAGGCTAGTGCTTTCTCACAGCCTGAACTCGACAGGTGTTTATTTCCAGATGCAGAACACTTAACTCAGAGCTACAGTAATGCTAAAGGATGTGATTCTAACGTGCTGTTTGGTTATTATACTTTAATGCCACTCAGCATTATAATTAGCTTTACTAGATGTTAATAAGTGGGTTTAATATTCAAACCATGGTATTGGAGATAAGTGTGCCAATGAACCTTATCAGTGGAGCAAAATGTAAATTTTAACTCGTTTATCTCATTAGTCTTTAATAAGGCTGTGCTTCACAAATCATGGCTGCATCGTCTGCTGATTATATCCTCTGATCTGCTAAGCAAAATAGCACTCTAATAATAGCCATACATTGCATGAAGTCCTCCCACTGGTGTTCTGAAACACTTAATGCATTTTTTTCTTCAGTTAGAGGGCCTTGATTGTGTGTTATCTTTTCTGCGCAATGCCAAAATACAGAAGTGAAGGTAAGATGAGAATTCATTACTTGTAGGCCCTGGACTTAGAAACATTTTGCCAAGTAGGAGTTTCTGATGCAGGCCATAAGTCTTAAGTGTGTTGTCTGAGTGTGGTGCATAGGGACTCAGAGTTTTCTGGGCGGTTAAAACAGTCAGACTGTCAACTGAATAATGATGACTTGCTGCTTTAGTAATAATCAGAGATCTCCAAAAGTCTGTTGCTCTCATCTTACAGGAGAAACTGAGCTGAGTGATTTGCCTTAGGCTCACATAAAAGGGAAGAGAAATGGAGGAGAACGTTAAGTCTCCTGACTTGAACTCTTGCATGTAGGCAGTTACCACAGTGGCTCGTGATGATGATTGTGTCCCCAGCATGATACTCAGAGCAAGTAAGAGGGAATTTAACAGATTTGAGGTAATTCTTCTGGCAAGTCTAGTTAATACTTTTTCCGACCAAATTGCTCATACAATCTTGTCTAAGTCCAAAGAAACTTGTTCAATCCATCTAGAAACTTTAAAGCTTTGAAGGTTTCGCAATAAATGTTTGTAAGATTCAGTGACTGTGAGTGAACATTGTTGCTTCTAGTGTCTGAGGCAACAAAACTCAATCATTCCACTTGTAAGCTGATTTGGTTCAGGTTTGCTTTCATGTGGTCTTTATTTTGAAAAAATTACACTCATCTTCTCAAGTTGAGGTCTTTAATGATTGCACCTCTTTCTAGAGCAACGTTAAAATAATACTTCAGGTATCTCTGAAATGGTCTATCATGAGAGAATCTGTTGTTAAAATGGTTGCCAGAGGTGCAAGGTGAATCTCTTTTCTTACCATCCCATGTTAAATTGATACTTAAAACCCTTTGTAGTACTCTGAGGGATGTGAGATGGGACAGCTGCTGTAGCACTGTATTTTAACAGCAGTAGCTACAGCTCTTGTAGGTCCATAGAGCCCATTTACTGCTTCTGGTGGTAGGTTTACTATGTTAGTAGTCATCCATCACAGTACTGTGTTTTATTTTTTGCATTGACCTTATTGATGGTCAAGTTGGTAAATAGATACACTGTCACAGGGAAAGCTCAGTTTTTCCCTTGTCAGAGAAAACTGCAGATCTTGGCTCCCAGTCCTGCCAAATTAGAGGATGAAGAGGCATTACCACAACCCCATCAGTACATGTTGAATCTCGTGGGTTTGAATTTTCAAGTGTTGGCAACTTTGGGGACTTGTTCTTTCCAATTAGGTTGATTGTTGTGGTATGCATAATTGTAGGTGGATGCGCTTTTGGTACTGGCACTCCTGAAGAGAGCTTTTCTACCCTCCATCATTAATTTGTCATTAGTCATATATGTTTGGTTTAGTGGTGACTTACTAATAACACCATTTATTTGCAGTTAATTTTTCAGTGCAGATGCTTGATTGTATGCAGATTCTCCCATAAAGTCAATGAAGGGCTTCCTGGGACGTTCTGTGACTCTTGGCACTGAAGGTTAATGTCCTTCAGGGTACAAGTATGCTCGAGAACAGCAGGGATATCTGAACGCCGACTAGCAGAGAGATGGCGTATTCCAAAACGGTGTTGAAGTGCTTTATTACTGGGGTGCCCATGACATGAACTATGATGCAAGTAAAATGGTGTCTGTGGGGAGAGGTAGACTTAAAGATAAAACAGAGTAAAATGTGGAAACACAAAAAACAGTGCAGAGATGGCAAAATATGTGGTGACAGTAGAAATCCTATAAGTTTTGTTTCAGCAGAGGGATAACTGGTAAACTATGTAGTAGTTTTGCATGTACTAAAGTACTTTCCTAACTGATACATCAAAACAAAAAAAATTGATTTGACATATGCTTTCTAATTCTCATAGCCTATTTTCCCTTCTAAATGAGAGGTTGGAAAAAAATCATAAATTTGTAATTCAGTGTCACGAACCGTGTCTTACAAAGAGTAGTCCTATAAATACAAAGTTGTAGGTATTACTTCCAAACATGCTGTGGTTACAACGGACTAACATTCAAGGCCTGCATGTACAGACAGACTTTCTCATGCCTCTTCAAACTGTTCCTGCCTTCAGCTTGTGCTTCTCCTTTGGAAGTCTGTGAGGACTGGTATGTCATATGTGACTTTGCATGAAGCTCAGTTTGCAATTTTGGATAGCACATCTATTGCCAATTTTCAAGAAGATTGTATGGGTGAATTGAAAAATCTGGGATGAGGGGAAATGGGAGAGGAGAGGTGCTGGATTTCAGGCATGGGAGATAAGAGTCCACCCCATCTAATTTAAAAAAAAAAAAAAAAAAAAAAAAAGGAGTGTTAATGTACTGTAGCTTCTGTGGTTCCGACAGGTTCAGATGGAAGGATGGTAGTAGAGGTGGCAAGCAGCAGGGTTCCCAGAGACATCCACAGACACTCCCCACTTTTGGAGGTGTTCAGGCAAGAATAAGAACAACCTATTGATGGGTGGAACCTGTGCTTTCCCATGTCTGTAGAAGTCTCCTTAGGTGTTACAAAATTAGATGGGAGATGCTGTGGTTTGACTTTTGGTTATCTGTACGAAAAAGCATTCCTGCTAGGGCTGACATCCAACTGTATTCTTTACTAGGCTTTCAGTGTTGATCATTCCAAGTTTAAATAGTAATTAAATTTTATTTTCACTAGCTTCTGATATTTACTCCACCTTTTAGTAGATATTGTTGTCCCGCAAAATTTGTGAGGTTCCGTGTTTTCCAGAGCACTCCCTTTATAAGATGTATAGTCTTCATTTGCAATTTGGAAAGTACTATTATTTACCTTCTTTTACCCTCCAGGGTGTGAAAGTTGCTAGTTTATCTTCATTTCTCCCTGGACTAGAAATGCACCTGTATTTCTGTTCATGTTTTCCCAAAGGTTCAAAGGCAAGACTGAAAAAAAAATTATGCAGCATTGTTACGGAAGTGTCAGATTACCTGGATATTTTTTTTTTTTTTCTTAATTGATCCCTTGATTATTTAGCAGTTTCTTTTTTGCATGCTGGCAACATGTCTAACAAGTGTTGTGTAGACTATATACGTTTCTTTTTTGCCAGTGCATTCATATGCCTTATTATCCACGCAAAGGCAGTCACAAGAATGGAAGGTGCTGTAGTGTCATTCAGTTTCCAGTTGAAGAAGACTAGGCGGTGTGAGAGTGTAACACATTTTCATAGTAGACTAGACTCGTGTTATGAGATCAGAGATAAATTAATTTTTACTCTGCATAATGGACAACTTAACGCTGTTTACATGACACAAATAATTTTATTCCTAGGAAAGCTGGAGAAGCTTAGAGGGAAAAACATCTACCACCTGTATAAAATGCAATGAAACTTAATAGAAATGGAACTATAAATTCAATAACATGGGGATTTTTCTTTGATTTGGCTTTTTGTGCACTAAACATAATAAAAACGCTAACAATCCACTTTGTATTTTGCTGTTTACTACCATGTGTATTAAAAGCAAATAACTCAACATACATATAGAAAGCCATAATCTGTCAATGTCCACTCAACTTGCAAATCTGTACTAATATTTTTAAATAAGGATGTCACTGTGGGAGGAGAGGTTGTTTTTTCCTGGATGTATGCTCACAGATGGGGAAAGTATTACTTTATTAAAATAGCAATTAATATAAAATAAATCTTCAACTTCTGCTTGTCTGCTCTGAGTTGGAATAGAAAGAGACAGGGAAAGCAGCGTTTTCATGCAGTTTCCTGTGAGACCAAATACACGGGGTTTTGTGCATTATGGGAATGGGGAGCTGGAGGAACAGGATAGGATTTTGTAAGGAGTGCTTGTGTTGCCTTTTTTTGTTTTCTTTTCTTCTTCCTTATCCTTGTTCTTTAGTGACCAGTGTGCTATAGTGATTTGTGGGTCTTGTCTTAAACAGCAATGTTTATTCAGTGGTTTTCCCCAAATTTGGCAATTGATAGTCATAAAAAGGAAATGAAAAAGGATTTTGCAAGTGCTTTTCTCTTTGCCAAGCCTGGAATGTAATTTTAGGACAAAGGGAGTTCACTAGCTTCTGGAGCTTTCTCCAAGCTAAATTGCAAATGTCTGATGCAAACCATGTTGGTTCGCACAGTGTTCTGTTATTTCTGTTCTTTTTATTTTTTAAAAGAAGGAAAAAAAGACCACAAAAGTACATTTACATTCAAAAGTGACAATCCACCAAATATAACATTTTATCACAACCCCCTACCTAATGTCAAGCGATACATAGTATGCAGGGTGAGATATGAAAATGACCTTTCAGGTTTCAGTAGCTCGTTAAGTTTACTAGGTTTGAGAAGTAATTTGTGATGGGCTTCTGCCATCCTACAATGCAATAAAACAGTTGTCCTCAAGCTGTGTAATGATATGCTTTTGCTCATTCCCTTTGTTCATTAGTTCATCATGTCACTAACAGGTTATCACTTCAGAGTGTCGGAAATAATGTTGTCTTGGTGGGTAAGTATCTTGGGGTGGTAATTCTCTCTAAAATGAGTAGTTTCAGTTAATCATGTACAGAAAGATAAATGACAGATTCAAGTCATCTAGTCAGTTATTATAGTCCATGTACTATAATGAACGTATATTGAGAACTATGAGATGGTTTTATTGTGAGATAGATAGCTATCTAAATTTATATACGGTTATAAAACCATTGTTTTTCCAGGAAAAAAATGCAACTTTGTATTGGGAGGAGAAATAAATGTGCATCTAGAGTAAGTATTATGTTAACAACTACTCAATATCCATTCTATACCTAAAAGTTTTGATTTTTATGGCATATTCTATTCTTTTCCAGAGCTTTTAATTTGAAAGAGACAAATAAAGAGAAGTAATACGTGCATGTGGACGAGAGAGTAATTTTATCTGCAAAGTGGAAGTTCTTTTCTCGGTGAAAACTTGGTGACATTCCTCTGGGGAAGCTTGTTAGTTGGTTTGTTGGTTTATTGATCAAGTAATCAGGATAATCTTAATGGTGTTTTACTACTAATTCTTGTTCTTGAACTACATTTGGAACCTTCAGAATCATCTGAGAGTTTGGATATAAATAACCTCCCCCCATTTTCATGGCTTCTTTATCATGAAACGTGGAATGTTTAGAATATATGTGTATTTGCATTTTATTGTGGATTAGTGCTGAAAGCACACACATCTTTAATGTCACTTTGTAGACTTGAGAACGTTATTCTTGGGCTTCTTACGCTTATTATAGTGAGTAGCTTGACATGTTACACAAATCACTTGAAAAATGATCATATATTATTGCTTTAGCCATAAAATATAGCTTAATTTAGTTTTCTGTAATCTACGTATGATAATTACAGGTATATTGATAACTTTTTTTCTAGACCATCTTTCTCTCGGGAAGGTATTATTTCCTATTCTGTATGCTAGTGTTCTGAAAATAGTTTTAAATCTTCAGAGTATAGAGTCTTCTGCTGCTTTGCTGGTCTCATTCATCTTCCTGTCAGGAAGGTTTTCTAGATGGGCAACTTAATCATTTCCTATGAATTTATTTTGTACTTCTAGCTATAGATACTGTTTTACCTTTCGCAAAAAAAAAGCCTTTAAAAAAAGAAAAGAAGTTCCATTCACTTCAGCGTCACAACTTCAAGAAGCATGTGGTTTTCCTAAATTATGAGCACGTTGGGGCCAAATTTGTATGTCACACAGCTGTCAGAATTATCTTGGAAAGCAAAATCAATGTTGCAGATTGCATGGATCATTTTGATTTCTTTCTTCACTTGCATAACCAGAACATAAAGTAGGTTTTGTTAAATGTCTCCTTTATGATGTTTTGCTCCCTCCCACTCCCAAATAGTGATAAATTTTGAAACAAACCCTGTACAAATTCTCAGTAGAGATCAGGAGGTTGGCAAAAACTATTTTTTTCCCAATAATTCACTTCAATTATGACAAAACAAAATTACTAGTGTTGACACAGCAGCCGATATCTGTGTTTTCTCTATAAATCAAGGAATGGAAGGTAGCTTTGGTTCAGTGACATGTGCTATGCCCTTTGGGGTTGTTCTCTTTGTCTTTGAAACTTGGTATGAAAGCATATTCACAGAGCAAAGTTTTAAACTGTGTTGTGTTTTGCATGTTTTGCTTATAATGCCTGTTTCACACAGTATAACACCAAACACTTTGGTCTGTGGGCCTCAGACATTTTAATGACTTGGTTTTCTATGGGAACATGCTTTTCTTGGATTAGCAATTTTGGTGGTGATTTGGGAATGAACCAGAAAATTTAAAGCCTTTGAATTGATTTCAGTTCCATGATATCTGCCTTCTTCAGTATATAGGTAGAAATGAACTTTTCTGAGATGCTATTTTTAATTTTTTTTTTCAGTTTAGTTTGAGGTTTTAATATCCCTTTGCAGCAGTTGTCTGTTGGTAGCAGACAAGATACCTGTAATACTGTGCCTGAGTGCTACAAAGAATAAAGAGATGTCTATCCTGGGTTTTAAAAACCCTAGCTGCTATTTTATTCTTAAGTTTTTAACCAACATAATCTGTGTTTTGAACCACTAATTGTTACTGAGTTGTAGCCTTTCTGTAGTAGGCCAAATGTAAGGAGATCAAAGACAACAGAGAAACAGGTTCATTACATTCCTTATCTCTTTCTAAAAGGACCAAGTCATACCACCAGAATTGCAACCGTATTTTTTCCCTCCCTAGCTTCAGATTTATGACGTGGGGATATGAACATGTAGCTCATTCCTCCTGGGACTTTGCAAGAGTAACTTCAGCGATTGTATGCTTCGAGTTCTAGTGAAATTGCCTATGTGCAGATGCATGTGGTGGATGAACATGCCCTGTGGTGTATCAGGGAAATAGAGCCCTCCTTGAGGAGGTCAAGGTCTCTGTTGAGTATTCTGCTTTGTTTAATTACTCTTTTGTTGAGCAATCACTGCCAGTTTTCTTGCTTTGGTAATATGACCTTTGATGAATTGTCTTTGATGGTTAGCCATATACCTTCCTAGACCTACTGTGTATAATTTTAGCCTAACCCATCAGTTCATTTTGGATGATACTGCCTAACTGGCTTCTCTGTTCTTTCATTTCGGCTGACCCACACAGCAGAAGTCTCTGAAGACTTGGGATTTGGCTTAGCCTGTGTCCCAGTGTGTAGGCTGCCAGTGTGAGTTGATCCCATTGCTTGCCCTTGAAGCGTGCACATTTATGCCATTGCAGCACTGCTGAACTGGGGCTGTCAGGTGGGCCTCTTTCCTGTCGCTGTTGCTGTACTTAACTGTGGAGGAATTGCCCATGTATTTATTACTTTATTAATCATATTATTTACATGTCTGTAACCTGAATCCCCTAATGTATAATACCATAGGATTACATAGATCACATGAAGAGGTTAGTGATACCCCAGTTAGTTGTCTGAGCTAATGTAAATCTACAATAAACACGTGAGTAGTGTAGCTCCCTAGAGATTTGAGAAAAGATGAATCATGTTTTTTAACTGCAGCAGGCTCACTGTAGGTAGGACAGTAAGATTTTTTTTTCTTGTTAAAAAACATATTGCGTGCAGTTTCTCTCTTGAGATAGATCTTGTTAGGCAGTCTCTGTGGGGACAAGTCACAAGACATTCTTACTTTCATGTTTGCAGGTTGGATTAAATTGTGCTTGATGAGAACAGATTGATACTTTGATTAACTACATTGCTTTACAATTTGTGGTGACTTGTTCTCTGTTAGGCTTTTAAGCAGATAGCTTTATCAGTGTAAAACATATCCTCTCCCACCCACACATGGGAGGCATACTGTCTTTGCAGATACTGGGTAGAAAAGATAGATTGAAGACAGCTGACTAAATGTGAAATGTTTGCTTGAGGTAGACAAAGGACAGGACAATTGGAGAACTGCAGCATTGAAACATGAAAGAACAAATGAAGAAGGAGGATAAATGTTCATGTTGTTTAAACTGTTCCTCTAGTAATCCGCTGCAGCTTTCTTGCTAATGGAGCTTCTGAAGGTGAGTAGTACTTAACCAAAAAGAGGGTCCTCTGATGCAGTGGTTTTTAACCAGTGACAGTTTCTCAGCTGCCTACCACAGACCTACTGCTCTCCAGTGAGCAAGCTGTAATCCTTCTGCATTCTGGTGGTGAATGTGTAGGATCATTAAGGGACGGGATGTGACTGTTCTTCATAGGCTTTGCTTTTGTAGCAAAACTTCCCACAAGCAGGATGAATCTTTTCCTTTGAAAGGATTGATGTCTTCCTCTGAAACACTCTTGTTAATAAAATTTAAACCCTCTCCCTGATCATAGTCCCTAAAGAAAAGCTGATAAATTTATGCAGAAGGCTTTTTTAAAATCAAAAATAAACAAACCCTGAACAAGGTTCTTCTTAAGCTGGAACTAAGTTGAGGCGTGCTAAAATTTGCCACTCGTTTTTCTCCTACCCTCCCTCATCCACTTATCAGAGACTGCAGAGATGTGATTGCATAGCTGTGTATAAGACCATATAATTTTCCTCTGCTTCTTTGAAGTTGTCTAATTTCAAGCCCCTTTATGCCACACTGATCCATGAAAATTTTTTGCTGTATGCTGTTTCTTTCACTGCCATCGATGCTTCTTATCCATCTCTCCGTTGTCTCTTGTGTACCTGGACTGACAGAGTGGAAAGCTTTGGCCGGTAAAGCAAAAGCATACAGTATGTGATAAGAGATACACTTGTGTTTGAGAACTGTTAAGAGAACACAGCATCTTTGCATTTCAACAGAAGACAATCTTGATAATTAAGTTGCAGAGCCTTGCAGCATATTTTGCGTCTACCTTACTGTATTAGACTGTGTGTCTTTTGTCTGTATGTTGTGCATTACCTGGGAAGCCCCAGTCCTGCAAACTTCTGTGCTGCTTTTTCTAATTCAAAAGTGAAACTTCTGAAGAGAGACACTCTAGTGGGAGCAGACTTCACAAGGGATTCTCTGCTAGGCTGTTCTTTCAGTGTACTTTACACTAAAATAAGTGCTTCTGTTGATTGGGGAGTTCAGCCCTGTAATCAGCTGTGGAAAAAGGATTGATGATTTACAGACTTCTGAAGGAAAACTGAAAGCAGATATCCTCTGTGAGTCCAATGACTGGGTCTCAATCTCATCATTAATCTGAAGCTACTCAGTGCAGTTGTGGACTGCTGCCCTTTTCTTTTCTTTTTTTTAAACTGGAAATAGGTTGAATTGCGCTTAAGTTTTCTGCTCTTTTCCACCCTCATTCACTTACCAGAGACTGCGCAGACACCGTTACAGACCTATGTATGTGACTATAACTTTCTCTGCTGCTGCTTAGGGAGAGATGAGTGCTTGTTAGCATGTTTATATATGCAACATTTGACCAGATTTGGAGGAAAAAAAATCCCAACCAGCTAACCAAGCCTACATTGAAAGGTATTTAATATGAAACCAACAAAGTTTATACAGGTGCAAATTAGTTGCCTGATTTCAAAAGCTGTTGTCCACTTACACAGAGAATATAGGAAGATCTTAGGGGAGATAACGACTTGTCTTTTTGAACCTCAGCTCCTCATGTGTGTGATGTGTACGCTGGTGCTTTTTGTTCCACATGGGGATTGTTAAATGTATAAACCCTTGGCGGTTAGGGGCAGGTACCTTGTGTAGGAGAGGAGGGATTAGAGACAAAAGTGTTATCAGTATAGGCAACTGAAATAGCTCTAGAAGGCATATGTAAGTGGACTTGGCCTTGTAATAGGGTTAAATGACTGATAGAAAAGATACGGTTGAATTGCGGAAAGTTACACCTGCCAAAAAGGTTTTGTTCTGGTGTAGCAGGATCAAAGTATTAAACTGAGCAGTGGTCTTTGGAAGGACTGCAGGAGAGGTGTATTTGCTCTTGTCGGGACTATCAAATGATGGATTAATACCTTGATCAGGGTTTAGCAGAGAGGAAAAGCTAAATTATTGTAAAATTTTAACCATAAGCTGATTAAAATAAACCGTTACTTTTGTTGTTAGTGGTCCCCAAGTTCACGTCAACCCTTTCCTCCATGAATCAGTGTTTTATAAATTAATTTATTTTCTCACCTTTGGACTCAATACAGTCAGGTTATTTGTCCTGTTTAATTGGAGTTAGTTTTACTTCAGAGGGAATAATGTGATGTTGCAGTTACTGTGGCACACTTGGTCTGGCAAAATAATCAAAAAGCCTACTGATCTACTAGTCTAGTAGCAAAACCTGCTTACCACAAATATAATAAATATATTCTTTCTACTACTGCTCTAACTAGAGCATGGTAACTTTAGATTGATATGTATCTTAAAAGATAGTATCTCTTCCAATTCAATTACTTTCCTTTTTTAAATAGATACATTGTTTTTGGGATCTACCCTGTGACCGCTTAAGTTGTCAAAAGCTTTGTATGCTTCTTGAAACACTGTTACAGACTTTGAAGTCTTTGAAGCCTACACAATCTATTAGTGTGTTGTATTACTAAGGAAATCCCAGTATCCCAAGATGCTTTCCAAACTGGAAATATTTGCTTCCTTAAGGGAATTGATTTGCTCTTTGAAATATTATTGCGCATTGCATTCTGCTTGTTGCTGTCTTGTTACTTTTAAATTAGAGATGATTAAAAAGCCATAGTATTTGCCGCTGTGAGGATAATGTCTGTCTTCTCCCACTACTCTTAGGTTTCTGATCCGATAGCTGGGCTAGATACAAGTGAACTTAACCCTTGTCAACTCAATGTATGCTGCAGGCAAGTTGTTTTCAGCTAATGATTTAAATTTCGTATTTTTGTTCTTCATTTGATGCTTTGTATAGCCTGTTTATGATGACTTTGTGCAATAGGAGTGAACATTCAGAATAAACTGTTAGGCTGAATTTTACTGAGATGTTATTGTTTGTCACCAAGGGATGAATGATTTTTTTTTTTGCGATTCTTTGTTATTAAAGAAGTAAGTGGGTTTAATCTTGCAATTGTATGTATGTGAAGTATACTGTTAGGTGCAGGTTTTAGTTAGAGTGCATAAATGCTGGAGATGAATTTGCTGTTTTACAGTTTGCCAATCACATACTCCCAAAGACCTTTATAAAGCAATGGGGTAGTGTTTGTGCCTGTAATAACAAATCTAGTAAATGGACCAGGCAGGACACATGCAACACCAGCTCAAGGGAACCTTCCTAAAAGTTTTCTGTGGTTGGTATCACAGACATTTCTAGAGTTAGCAACACTGAAAGCCCTTGCTGTTCTCTTCTAGTGTCATCTAAATCTGAAAAAGATCCGATTTGAATCAAAATGCTGGCAGTTGTTAATGACCTGTGTATCTGAGAACTCCCAGTGTTGTAATTTGAGTGTGCCCAAATCAAGACTTGGAAATAGCAAGAAACTCTTAAATATCTTGGATAAATAGGACCTTAGGGGACTTTATGCAGCAGATGAGGGGACACACCTGCTTGTCTTGAAGACTTCTTTCACAGGGGCTATATCTGTTCTTTAAATATGGTGGCTAGACTCAGGATATCCTTGTGCAGGAAAAGATATCTGTACTACAAGTGCAGACTCTAGCAGTCCTCTACTTAGGCAGTAAGCTGTTAACAAAGGCAGGACTTGAGTGTCCAAGAACATACTGGTGGTTATAAATTCTTATATAAATGTCAATAACTAAGTAGCACTTCAGTGGAAAGAGCTTTCCTACTGTACACACAAACATAACAGTGGCTCTGTCACTGGATCTCTTGGCATCTTGCTGTATTTTGAGTGTGTGGTAGAGATGTACCGTTTCTGTTCACTGTAGTCTTTCTCATAGCTGCAGAGAAGTAGTGCAATATTTCAGGAGTCTGTAATGACCAAAGCACCAGTATGGAACCTCTACCCCCAAAAAGTATGTTTAGAGAGCTACAAGATAGACGTATTTAAAGGACGATCTGATGGGGAGGGAATGAGTACTGTCTTGAAGTTTGTGGAGTAGAGTCTGAGGCTGGGATAGGAAAGACGCATGAGGAAAAAAGAAAATTACAAAGGCTAGGGAGGGCAGCGAATTAGAATAGATTAGAGGAGAAGAGAAGGTAACAAGTTAAATAGTTCCCTTGTGTGTGGTACATCCTAAAGCTCTGCATGCAACTCAAGAGTCTTACATGGCTGATCTTTGATTTTTATCAGCATTCTTGAAGAAAGCCATAATCTCCCTTAGTGTTGTTTAAATAGTGGAGGCTGATCTGAAGTTTCCAATTCTACTCTTATCATACTGGTGACAGAATTTGTCATGTGATATCTAGATGTGTAATANTGTGGCCAGCAGGACTAGGGAAGTGATTGTCCCCCTGTACTCAGCACTTGGGCCTCTCGCTACAAGAAAGACATTGAGATTCTGGAGCGTGTCCAGAGAAGGGCAACGAAGCTGGTGACGGGTCTAGAGCACAAGTCTTAAGAGGAGTGGCTGAGGGAACTGGGGTTGTTTAGTCTGGAGAAGAGGAGGCTGACAGGAGACCTTGTCGCTCTCTACAACTATCTGAAAGGAGGTTATAGAGAGGTGGGGGTTGTTCTCTTCGCCCAAGTAACAGGCTATAGGACAAGAGGAAATGGCCTCAAGTTGCACCAGGGGAAGTTTAGGATGGATATTAGGAAAAATTTCTTCACCGAAAGGGTTACCAGACATTGGAACAGGCTGCCCAGGGGTGTGGTGCTGAGGGACATGGTTTAGTGGTGTTTTTGGCAGTGTTAGGTTGATGGTTGGATTCAATGATCTCTTAAAGGTCCCTTCCAACCTAGGCAATTCTATGATTCTATGATAATACAGTTTCTTTTATTTAAATTTGTAAATAACATGCAAAGTCTACATTGAAACATCCTCTAGGTTGTAAAGTCAAGCAACTCATAAATTCCAGAATTGAGCTTGCCTCTGCTTTGTTAATTAGGTTCTCTTGCTGCACCTTATGATACCATCTTTAATTACACAATCACATTAGTTTTTCCAAAGCTGCTTGCTTCACTTCATGCACAGGACAGTTCTGCTCAAAGAGTGAATCAGGGCTGTGCAGTGAAGGACACTTTTTCCTGGAGGAGTCTGCTGAACTTTTACAGAAATAGGAAAATTGCTGTTTGATGGAGAGGGCTGGCAAAGAGGGAACTGGCAGGAAATGGACAGATTTAGATTATTAGGAATGGTATTAGGCAAACTACTTGGACCAGGCTTTTTCTAAATAGTCTCTAAGCATGCATCTTGTTTTCTGAGTGTTTTTTGGTGGAAATGTTGAGTTCTCTGGAGCTGGAGCTGCAGCTGCAAGAAGCTGTGAATTGAACATATAGTGGTACCTACTTAAGTCAGTAACAATTTAAAAAAAAAAAAAAACAAAAAAAAAAAACAAACAAAAAAACAACACAGCAGCTCCTAGGCCTCCAAAGGGTTCTCAAATCCACTTGCTACTTAGATCTCTGATTTTTTTTTTTAAATTTTTTTTTTTTTCCTTCCTGTGCCGGAACATCAGTAGTGTAGAAATAGTACTATTCATTTTTACAGGACTGTTTATGAACTAGCGGTATACTAGTAGGTGCCTTCAAGTAAATGAGCATATGAAGCAAACTGTTGGGAAGGCGAGTACATGAAAGTGTAATGCCAGTGTGAGCACGGAAGAGGTAGGCAGATGAGAAGTGTGAGTGAAGTAGGGGGGCAAAGAGTAGAGAGACTTTGATAATATTTTATAAGGGATTACTTCTCTTCCCAGTGTTGGCAGGCTCTCCTGAGCGAATTCTCACTGATTTTGCACAGTGCTCTCTAGTGTATCTGGTTCCAGGTGGTTTATTATCTGGAGAGTAGCTTGTATGGAGTGCCAGCTTCGTTCTGGAAGTAGTCTTACCCAAACAGGTAAACCGTCCAGGATTTATGCTGGCTTCTCCACACATGGACTGTTTTATCTGCAAAAAGGATGAACTAGATAGTGTTAATTGTATTGCGTGAGACTGTTTAGAAAATGCATAGGAAATGCATCTTATGTGCTGTGAGAAGCAAGAGTTGGGATGGAGGGAGGGGAGGCTCTGATCATGCAGTTGAATCTTGAACATATGAATTATACATACATAGATACAGAGGAATGCATAATTATGTGTTGCTTTTTGTTTGCTTTAGAAATCTTAAAGTGGTATCCCGTATATTTTTGGACATTTTGAAAATGGCAAAAATTGCTGCTACTTTTGAGACAGGGTGTATGCTTTGCGGTGCTACCAATTTCAAGAATATAGGCAGAGCACACATGCAGGGAGCATAGATGTCCACTATAGAGAAAAGATTTTTAAGATGTATGCAGAGAAATACCTACTATACTGCAAAGAATTGCTATATGGGCTGTGGAAACTTATGGTACAGAAATTTCCTCATGTATTTCACTAAGCCAATGAACGTCCAGAGGCCATGGGATCCTAATGAAGACTGGACAAAAGGAGGGCACTTCAAAATGCAGTCTCTGATGAAAATAAAAATCTACTATGATTTACATGAGCTGTTGGAACTTGTAGTGCATTTGTTGTATTCCTAAACTCTTTGTATGTTGGTGTTGTGACGATTTGGGTGGGTTTGTTGGTTTTTTTTTGGGTTTTTTTTTTTTTTGTTTTTTTCCTGTAGGTTTTGTTTTTTGGGTCTTTTTGGTGCGTTGGGGTTTGGTTGTGGGTTTTTTTTTTTGGGGGGGGTTTTTTACTTTGATTGGGGTGGTTGGGGGTTTTGGGTTTTTTTGGTTTTTTTTTGGTTTTGTTTGTGGTTTTTTTTTTGCTATGGCCCAAAATTGAATTAAATTAAAAGCCTAGTTGGTTTGCAAAAAGGAGAATAAAAATGTAAAGCTCATGGAGGAAAAAAAGAAAGGGGGAGGGGGGAATTGTGTGACTTAGATGTTGGTGCTTGAGGGAATAATATGTTTACTTAAGCCTCTCAAATATCTGGAAGATATCTGCCTTTGTTTCATTTTAACTTTCCCCTGCAGGTGTGCGACTACTTTGATACTCAGATATCTAGGATATTAAATAATGGATGAAAAGAATGTTTCAATGTTTGGTCTTATTCTTATAGTCCTTTAATATGACACGTCAATTTATTTGACTTTGGATACCTGAAGGTTTTATCTTTTATGTTGTTTGGTTTTGGTTACTTTGGTATTGATACAGAGGCATCCTTCTACTTGCATATGGTGTTCTACAGATGTTTTCAAGTGTTCATTATATGCTTTCTGACAGAAAACTTTAAGTATTTGTAATTATTCATTGAAATATTGTTTAAAAAATATATATATAAATACCTGTACTTTTTTTTTCACCTGTATAGCCTATGCAGCATTAGTTACTAAGCAACTCTGAAAAGAGACATGGTCAGATGGCAAAAAATATCATAATGAAAAACTAAAAAGGTAGTGACGTATGCATAAAATGTTTACTGCATGAGCTTCTGTTATGCTTATTTATTTCTGTAGCACCTTAACTCAGTCACTGATCTCAAAAATTTGAGCATTAGAAATGATGATCATAAGGAAAAATTTGAGAAGATGGTCCCATATAACATGCTTTAAAAAATTCCATCCTCAAAGTGAATCAAAAGAAAAAAGGTTTTAGTGTTCTCTTTAAGTATGTTCTTTTTCGTTATATACTATAATTTGATGTACATAGGTATATGTGTGTTTTGTTTGTTTTTATTTTTTAAACAGATTTGTGTGGATACCAAAGCTCAAAACATGATATCAATCTCATCATGATGCCTGAACATCTGTAGCTAACTACAAGATTTTCAAAAGAAATCCAGCATGGCCTAGTTGGCTTGACCTTTGGAAAATTTATAATGTCCTCTGGAACCAGTATCAGCAAAAATCGGCAGGCTCCGAGCCTGCAGGGTGTTGACCCAGAAACATGCATGATAGTGTTTAGAACACACTGGGCACAGGTAACGTTAATTAGTTTTATTGATTTGAAGTAGGTGGCATTAATAGGAACTTGCTTCATTCTTACTTTTGGGAAAATCCTGAACTGCTCAGGAACAAACATCTTTCATGCAGAATATAATAGATAACATTGAAACATTTTAAAACACAAAGTTAATTGACCTTTTAAGGTGTGGTTACTAATCACACTTTGAAGTCCAGATTTGCATCTAAAAGCAAAGTGGTAGGACATGGTAATATCTTTTGGAAGGCCTAGATCTCATGACTGGCTTTCCTAGTGATTCACTGTGACTTGAACCTTGTTGCAAACTTCTGTGTTTCCTTCCCTTGTGCTGTGTAAGGCTTGCCTAGCTTTTGTAAAGTGTGTTAGACACATGGTGCAAAGTTGTATGCAGTGTTGTTTATTATGGACAGATGTAGATTATGCACTTCAGCATGTTCTAAAAATTGTTTGCATGTCATCAGGATTATAATTGCTTTTAGGCAAAGATGTTTTGCTCTGAGCACCATAATATAAGGTCTTATTTGCTGCAGTAATACGAATAACTAACAGTTTATGTAAAATTGACTTCTGTACTGCTGCTTTTGCTGTTTTTCGGCTATCCTGAGAAGCCAGCCAGACAAATGCTGGTGTTTCTGATGTTTCCAGTGTCAGAGGGGACATCGTTCAAGAGCCACCTTTTCTCACTTAACTCTAGTGATGCTGTCATGTCAGGGGAACTGCTGTTCCTTTGTGGTTTGGTAGCAATTATCCTCCACAAAAGGGCTAAAGACAGTGGTTGTTTCACAGACAAGGAACTTTATTGATTGCATGCGGAGCAGAATTTAATCCAGGGGTATAAGTGCTGGGATGACAATTGTTACTCAATCCTAAATCTATATTGAATGTTGCAAGAGTATGTAGGCATCAGTGGTCACTTGGTATCATGTAAGATGTGGCAAGGAAAGATCAGCTTTGTGGGTTTCTGCCACTCTTACTACTGCAAATCATCTCATGATATTGATACTTCTCAGCACAGTCACTCTGGCCGAAGAGCAGGCCCTTTGATTTCAGTCCTCTGTGACAAAGAAACTTATTGCAAGCATCACTGAAACTCAGTTGCTGAGGACTGAGGGAACCTAGTTTATCAATACTCCAGAGAACCCCAAGTTTTCAGCAATAGGACAAGTGGCAAATTTAGGTGCTTATAGAAGTGAACAAAAGCATTACATTTTGGCCTCGTACATCCCAAATGTGAAACTTCTAAATTTAGAAAGCTTGGCAGACAAAAACTAAAAGCATAAAAAGAGTTTGGGCTTTTTGTGTTAAGAATTTTGATGTTTTTTTTCCTTATAGGGATAAGTGCATATTTTTTAAAAAATACTTTCAAATAACTGATCTACATTTGTTTCTCTTTAGGTTCTGAAAATCTTAGAGAAGCATGATCCTTTGAAAAACACTCAGGCAAAGTATGGAGCAATTTCAACTGATGAGGCCAGCACTGTTCAGAATTATGTGGAGCACATGCTTTTCTTATTAATTGAAGAGCAAGCAAAGGATGCCTCAATGGGGCCTATTCTGGAGTTTGTGGTCTCAGAAAACATCATGGAGAAGCTGTTTCTTTGGAGCCTACGTCGAGAGTTCACTGATGAGACAAAAATCGAGCAACTCAAAATGTATGAAATGCTAGTAACCCAGTCTCATCAGCCTTTGCTACATCACAAGCCCATCTTGAAGCCTTTGATGATGTTACTGAGTTCCTGCTCAGGAGCAGCCACTCCAACAGTGGAAACAGAGTTGGTTGTCCTCTTGAACCAGCTCTGCTCTATAATAGCCAAAGATCCCTCCATTTTAGAACTGTTTTTCCATACCAGCGAGGACCAAGGAGCTGCCAATTTCCTCATATTTTCCCTGCTCATTCCCTTCATCCATCGAGAAGGAACAGTAGGCCAACAGGCCCGTGATGCACTGCTTTTCATAATGTCTTTGTCTGCAGAAAACACCGTTGTTGCAAACCACATAGCAGAAAACACCTATTTTTGCCCAGTAAGTTGTTCTTGGTTTGCTTGATCTTCAGTGCTAAACTGTTTCCCCTGTATTCTTCTCATCCTTTTCTGTAATTTTTGATAAAAATGTGTTGTAACACATTTGTTTCTGCTAACAGCTGTTTCATAAATTGTAATAGTTGAAGCCGGCCCTACTGCCAAAAGCAGTCTTGCTCCTTGTTTCCATACCAGCGTCTTTTGCTTTTGGGCCAGCGCAAGTGTTTTTGCAGTCACACAGTGAATTGAATTGGGAAACTGATGAAAGTTATAGCAGAACATGGTGAGAGGGAAACCTGTTCTGTCTCACTGTGAGGCCCCTGTGAGATTCTGGCGGTGAAGGGAGTGAGAAATGGAAACAAGGTGTTCTGAGCCTGTTGTTTGTGGTGGCAGTGCTGGCTTAGGTGGGCTGTTTGCCACACTATAATGTCAGTTCAATAGTTCAAAAAATAAGTGTGACAATAGTGTGTTATAGAAACCTAATATTTTTACAAGATAAAAGAGAGACTTGCTATTTGTCAGAGAATTGGATGTTTCTATGGCCATCTCAGGCAAACCACCATCTTGCTGTGTTGTAGTCTGTTACAAAACTTGGTAGTGGTGTTGCATTGTTAGCTCTGGCAAATCACTCTTACTACATGAATAGAAAATCTTTCCTGTTAAACAAGTAAATAATCTAATTTATTAAACAAAGCTGCCCTACTGTAATTTTAAAGCAGAATGAAGGTGACAATATCTGCTTCTTCATGCCTTATGAAAAAAATCAGTTTGAGATCTGCAATGGATGGGTTCAAAACCAGAGATCATTCTGCAGAAAAGTTACTTTTGTGTGCCAGTTTTGTGGACTGATTCTTTTATCTTCTGCGTGGCTTGCATTTTAGTTTAATAAATGCCAGAAAAAATGAAGTGGAGGGGAACCTTACACAGCTACTAAAGCAGAGAGCTTTAGAGCAGAGAACACTAGAATCCCTGCCTTAAGTAGGAGGGCAGAACCAGGTTTGCAGGCTGGAGGAAGCCTACACGTTCCAAAAAACCTTCTAAACGGTTTCCTTTGTCAGTTGTAAATACCGCATCAAATTTCTTGTGCTGAGACACTCGAATTGACCTTGTTTACTAGATGCTGCTAAAGAATATGAACTTGTTTCTCAAACTCCTTGAGACAGATACCATTATTGGATCCATGCTATAACTTCCATAATTACGTCTTCCAATTAATTAAAAAAAAAAAAAAAGCAGCCTTTTTACATTGAAGATAAAAGCCAGCTGTATTAACCTTTGAACAGCAGGGAGCCATGATTGACAATCATTCTAATTAGGAAGGCTTTTTGTCAAAATGTGCTAAAATCAGACTTTTCGGAACAGTAATGAGATTGCCTTAAGTCTATAATAAAACTTTATTGTGGTGCCATAGAATTAGCTCACTAGCACAAAATTTTTTTGAATTTGGGTGTGATGAGCTGGAGGAACAGGTTTTGTTCTGGTGGAATATTCTGTAGGTGTCAATGGCATTGCTGTGTATCACTCAAATCAGTGCAGATGTGGCCTCAGCTACTCTGCAAAACAGCTAGCGCAGTCCTGTGCTGATAGGAGTGGCATTTGGGTGGCACTTTGTTGATTCTGTCTCTGGTTCTGGGGCGGAGTTGGTTGGTAGCATATAGGGTTTTCTTTACCATGCCTTATTGCATAGTATAGACATGCCCTGGGATGGGGTCTGGCCTTAAATCTCTGCTGCCTCATATACCTGAATCAGTGTTAGATCTGTGCCAAAGTGAACCTGAAGGCTTTCTTGATATTATTTTTTGAGCTAACTTTGGTTAGCAGCTTTTTAAAACTAGATTGTCCGTGGTATTAAGTATTAAAGTAGGAGGAGGTGTGGCTCTACAAAGTCCTTGAAAAGTTGAGGCTGCACAGCGATAGAAAGACTGTGGATGTGGGAGGAAAGGGAATCATTAAAGGGAAGGAATTGGCCAGGTAGCAATTCATTATGTATTAACAACACATTTTAATCATATAACGTGTCTGAGATAACAGATCATGTACTCAGTCAGTGTCTTCTGTGACTCGAGAAAGTAAATAAATCAAGGAGACTGGTTTGCAGAGAGGCTCATGACTCGATGCTGAGAAAGAAACTGCTGGAGATGCTTGTAAAAGTAGATGAGCATGTAGGGTTGACTTGACAATTGTTGGAAGAAATTTACAAAAACACTGCTCTGGGTAGAACAAAAAATAAAACCAATCTTGCCCTTCAAGGACATCAACTCATTCATTTCTTTCCCTTTCAGGTTTCTTTTTTCATTGATGCTTATAATTTTACTGATTAAAACTCTGTAATGTATTCTATATATATGCATTATTTTATATGCCTGCTTATAGAATGTGAAGAGTTCTGTTAGTTATTTCAAATGGTAATCATGTTTTATACCATATACTTCTATGAAAATTTTCAAATGTTTTTTACCTAAAGAGATGAAATTGCTTCCAGTGGCTACTCTCTTAGTGCTTTAGAAATGTAATATCACATAGAGCCATTTGTGTTGTACTTTGTAGCAAAAATAAGAGCTTTTTAAACTTTACAGATTTTAGCAGGTACGTCTGTCGCTTCTTACTTCAGTAAGTCAGACAAACTAAAGAGTTCTTCACTTCAAGACATTGAGTGACTGTGAGTTCACTGCTCCTTTTAGTGGAGAGTAGCATGTTTTACTCAAGGTCAGTTTCTTGTGCTTAAGGACTAAACTTCCGTATGAAGGAGAAATGTGGATAGTACACAGCTCTCAAAATCAGATTGTTTACTGAGAGGGTAAGTATGCATTTATGAATAGCAATTAAATTTTAAGCAGACGATGGAAAATCAAGTGTGCGTTAATTAACAGGCTGCAACACAAAAGAAACGCAAGTTCTCTCTTCAGAGTGTTTTTTCCTTCCTAGAATCATCTGAAGCCTGGGTTTGTGAGTGTGTGTGTGTGTGTATTATGTATAGGTAGTTCTATAGGCCTAGTAAGATCTTCCTAATTTATTGCTTTGAGCTCTTCTAACATGGGAGAGAGAAAAAGCAAGAAAGATTCTGGTTATAGAACAATATGATTGTATAAATAAAGCTTTGCTCAATGGCTTTAGCTTCTTGGGGTTTTTTAACATATCTTCAGCGTCTATCTTTACATATCTATGTATATAGGTGTATAAAAAAAAGTAGCACATTGTTCTAAAGCAGTGAATTTTCCACACTATTCCCCCTCCCCTTAATATTCGGCTTCATTATCTATGCCAGAATAAATCCATCTTCAAAATTACGTGATTTAGGAATGGCAAGCATCCGGAAAGACAGCCTTTGTCTGACTGGATGGGTTAGCAATTCTAATTGGTTACGCTTGTGTGTGATCAAAGCCTGAATCCCCTTCTCTGAACTCTTGGTCTTTGACCTGCACATTGTCAGCTGTTTGTTTTCTAATAGATAAAACAGTTGTGTTTCATCTGGGCTTTGACTGTCTGGCCCTGTAGATGCCAAGCAGAACTTTGTAGAAAGAGGAAGAGTTCTTAGAAGAGTCTGTTGAATGAAAACTAAAAAGATTTCCATCAGGCTGAGTCTTAATGATTGCATTAAAATGAGGATCATCTTTAAAATTATCCTGAAATTGTATAGAATCATGTCAGAAGGATAAGAGTTGTAAATAATATTTAGAAAGTTTCCAGCTTCAAGTAACTTTAATAATTAAAAAACTTGATTTGAAACTACTAATACTCTGGATACATTCAGTAAAATTTAAAAATTTTGGAAATACGTTTTTTAAATTGTAACTAAAAATACAATCTTGTGCTTCTGTGTTTAAGGATTAAGGATGTGTGGAGAAAACTCCCTACCCTGGT
>VYXH01006345.1:519659-543464 GCA_013397275.1 Burhinus bistriatus | reverse complement strand
TTATTTATTTATTTTATTTTACTTTCTAATCCCTCCCCCCGGCACAGGAGTGGGGGGCCCGGGCTCTGCCGGGGAGCAGCACCATCCCCTCCCGGGATGGCTCCCGGCTGGAGGAGACCCATCACTCCCCCTCCCCATCCCGGTGTCCCTGGGGCTGGGGGATTTTTCGGGGCTTGCAGGGAGGCAGCATCGGCAGTGGCGTGAGCCCTGGCAGGGCTGGTGGCTGCCTACTTGGGCGGGGGGGGGGAGGAATGGATTTTCACCCAGATCCCCAAAGTTAGGGGAAACTTGTGCCTGTGGCTCTGGGGTGGCACTGGNCCAAAGTTAGGGGAAACTTGTGCCTGTGGCACTGGCTTGTCTCCGGGAGGGTTCGACATAAATTAGGCTTAATGTGAAAGCAGCTGTTTAAATAGCTGGAGAAGGATCCTCTGCCCCTGGTGAAAGTTGCTTTAGAGTTTGGCAGTTTGGGCCATGGGGGATGCCAGGAAAACTGGCAGCTTTGAAAGGGCTTTTGAGGTGCAAGGAGAAATCCCAGCCGGGAGGGAGAGCCCGGGATGGCTGGAGAGGAGGTGAGTGGCCCCTGAAACTGGAGGAATGGCTTTGGCTTCCCCTTGGAGAGGGATCTCGGGAGCCCCGGCGTGCCAGTTGCTGCCGGTTTAGTGGTACCTCTCGTTTGGCTGTGGCTGTGTTAACTCCTCGTCCCAGGATGTGAGCCAGGAGAGCGCAGGGAGAGCAGGAGGGCTTGGAGGAGTCAGGATGCCCCAGTCTCGCTTCCTTGCCCGGTTCCCCCTTTGTGTGATGGATCTGGAGGTTCTCGGGACACACCAGCTCCCTCAAATTGCGTTCTGCGTCAATTGGTTGGTTAAAAACCTCAGTTTTGCACAAAGCCCCCAGCCAGAGCAGCATTAAAGAAATTTTTCTGTGCCAGGGAGGGAAGATGGACATGAGCTAAAGCAAATAAACTTGTATTTCATCATGCTGGGTTTGGGTTTCTTTGTTTTCCGTCCTGCTCTGGGCAGTCTGGGCTCCCTACGGCCACAAATGTTTCCATGTCCAACCTTCACCTTCAAACTCAGCGGCTGAGCAAAAAAAAACTTCTGCTCCTTTCTGCAAACGTCGCTCCCTACGGAGGCTGCTCTGTCCTCTGCCTCCCGCGTGCTCTTCCTTTGGGTGTTTCTCCTCTCGGTCGATGTGGGGAGGGGTTTTGCGGGGTTTCTTCTCCAGCCCTGTCCCCACGAAGCAGCTCAGGACCAGGCTGAGAGATGCTGCAGATGTGGAAAGCGTGAGCACAGCTGGCCTGACGGTGGCTGTGTGTCAGTTGGGGCTGTGTGCTCTGCCGAGAGATGCGTGCCGGCTTCGTGGCTCACGCTGCTGTGCTCGGGAGGTAAAGGATGCTGTAAATGAGGGAAGCTGGTGTTATTTGTGTCCCTGGAAGGGGTGTTAGGGGGGAAAAAAAAAAAAAGCCCTGACATATTTCTCTGCCCATCCCCACTGCTGCAGACCTGGCTGGCTCCGGGAGCTGGAGCCCGGATGCATCCCAGTGAGTGCGGGAACGTGCCTCTCCAACGCAGGAGCTGAGGGACGAGGGGGCTTCAGGGCTGGAGGCGCCGGTACATATCATTTATATGGGGCTGTAAATGAGCCCGATTGCTTGCGTAGAAACCTCGAGCAAGAGCTTTCTCTTTGCTGGAAGAGCCTGTGCTGTCCCAGCGACGCAGGATGGACAGTGTGTATGTGCGGGAGCAGCAGCATCAAGGTGCGGGATGTGTGAGGAGATGCAGTCCCGTGCTGTCCAGGTGGATGGCAAAGCCCAGGGATGGAAAGTAGGGTATTAGTAGGGGGGAAAAAATATCAAAATTACATGATGGGTCGTGCCCTGATGTGCTCCTCCAAAATAAATGAGAGGGGAGATAAGCCCACTGACCCAATAGCGATGGGCCGGGGGGAGTCTGTGGCTTCTTCGCCGCAACGATGCCAGCACGGAATCTGCAGCTGAGACTTAAAATCAGTGTCATTCGTTAAATGTATTCCATCGTCTTACAAGAAAGCAGATGAAACGTAGGTGCCAAAGTCTAAAGTGCATGCAAAATGCTGTTACATTGGGAGAGAGGGAAGATTTTTACACACCGTGCAGGTTCCCATCCGTTAGTCATAATATTTCTAGAATGCAGGTTCTTTTTAACCGTGCGTACACTTGCATTTCCATATAAACGAATGCATAGGAAGCAAAATAGGAGGTGACATGAGGGAACAGAGAAACCCAAGTGGGTTTTTCCCCAGCAGGTCACCTGGCTCTCCAAGAGGGGCCTCCAGCTGATTAGTCCTGATTTCCCAGCATTTGTAGCTGGGATAGGTGATATTTTCTTTTCTCCAAGACGTTTTTGACTTCTTTATACCCATCTTCACGCTTTGGGGGTAGGGAGGATGGAAATGTAATCATCCCTGTAGAAATGTTTGACATTTTGTAGCAGATAAAGCCAAATGTAGACAGTTGCTTTGATTTGGCTCCTTTTCGCTGAGTTTAAGGGGAGGCAGGAGAAGATTTAGGCTGGAGATGGAGAAAGGAGGTAGCATGTGTGCCCCTCGTGTCATGGTGACATCCAGCTCTGGGTTTTTTTAGCAGAAACACGTGTCTGGGAACAGGCTCTTTCCAACTTTACTCCTTCCCACAAAGTTGCATCAATTGTATACAGCAAAAATCTGAAGGTGAGGGAACCTCTGCTCCCATGTCACCAACAGCGATTTTTGTGGCAGCTGTGATTTGATCACTGGGGATCCCAAAAAGGATCTTGTGGTTGTTGGGTGAGTTGGAATCAAAGATTCACCGTTGCTGCCTTCATCTCTTCTATCTCCCTGGTCTTCCTTGGAAAGGAGAAAAGGGTTTCCAGTCCCATGTCTTAATTGCCTTTATTACATCTATAGTCGTTGTCCAGTGGGCCCCAGGAGCAGCTGGCTGTAAATGATCAAACAGAAGGTTTTATGAAGTGTGCTACCTCATAGCAGGACCAGGACAGGGTCTTGGTGGCCTTTTGGATGGTAGAGGGGAGGTGGGCGCTGGTGGCTGTGACATGGGGTGGAGGCAGCTGCTGACTGCGCCCTACCCAGGGATGGCTCTTTCTGGATGTGCCATTTCTTTGATTTCTTTCCCAAATATCTGCTGGCTTTTCCCAGAGAGGAGGTGCTGGGATGTCCAGTTATGACTGAGGCAGAAGGAGATGGTGGCATCTTGCCCGGCTTTTCTCTGGGCTGCATGCCACCTCCCTGCCCTTTCTGTATTCCCCTGGAAAAGCCACAGGGTTTGCCATGGAACACGGCCTCGGGATACTTTTTCTTCCAAAATGGGTCTGATCCTGTCCTGTTCTGCTACAAAATCTTCAGCTGCTTGCCTGGGACATTCTTTAAAAATAAAGGCACTCAAAAAACTACTTTCCCCCCCAAAAAATAGTGGGGTGTTGGTATCTGGACTCTTGCTAGGTGGTGTTCCTGATGGTTAGGGGATGGCTCTCTTCTTACTAGTTAATAAGGCAATGTTTATAATAGGAAATGAATATGAAATGCTTAAATTAATTAAATTAATAGGAAACGCTCAGCAGCATTTGCCCTTCCCTGTGGCTGCCGAGGGATGGTCTCTGCACGAGCCTTGGCTGGAGGTCAGAGCCTGTGGCAGCCCAGATGTAGAAGCAGAGGGGCTCGCCGGGGAGCTGGGAGCCCCATTTGGGCATCCCGGTTTCACATGAGGGTCATTCACTCCCCAGCCAAACGGCCGGCATGGTGAGGTGCGCATCCAGCTCTCGGCGGGGGCTGGCAGCAAAGCGATGCTTGATTTTGGTCTGATTTGGCTGGGAGGTGGAAGCATGTCCTGATGCCAAATGAGGACAAACTCTTTATTTGTGCAAATCCAGCAGAAGGAGGGATCGCTTCCAGCGATGTAAACGGACTGAAAGGAGGCAAAAGAAGTGATGAAAAAGCACGAGATGGTGCAGGTTGTTCAGGGCCCCCATCAAGCCTTACCTCACCTCCAGTGTGGCCTTAGGAACAAAGCAATCCCCCTTCAGAGTGTGGTACGGATAGCGTTGGACTTGTCCTCCTGCCTCGTGGTGGGAATTCCTTCAGTGAGACTCCCCTGGATCAACTTTAAGCCATCTGCCAGCACTGAACCCGGTAAAGTTGCTGCAGAGAGCAAAGAAACCACTTGGGAATCGCTTTTCTTCTTGGACTGGCTTTGCTAGCTTGGAAACAAATCTGTCCCCACGAGCTGGGGCAGGAGAAGTCACGCACTGGATTGCAGGGCAGACATAAACACTGGTATTTAGCAATGGGTGAGGATAAAGTAATGAAATAATCAGAAAGCTATTAAATAGCATCCTAAAGCAAAGGCAGTGGATGCTAAATGCTGCTGTGCCTTTGCAGCGCTCCCTGCCCGGCTGCAGGCTGCGGGTTTGTGTAAGCTTGCAGGGATCGTGTTTTGCTACAGTCCCGTCAAAGCTTTTGAAGATGCTGTATAAAAATGGTTAAAAAAAAAAGATGTTCCTGGATGTCTTGAGTGCAGCTGGCCTCGTGCTCTGCCATCCTGCCCCGGGCTTTCGCTAAGTCCTGGCTCTGGCATCGGTCTGAAAATCTGAGTGCGTGGTTTCGTGGAACACAAACACCATTCCCCAAGACTGGGGATTTGTTAGAAAATTACTAACATTGGTAAAAGGGTGAGGAAATGTCAAAGCATTTGTACTTGAAAAGTGGCTCCGTGGAGGAATCCGGCGGGGACACATGTGCTGGCCTCAATCGGAGGGTTTGGCCACGTATGTCAGTGGTGCCATCAGGGCCAATACTTTGCATTTCCATCATTTCCAGCATATTTTCTTTTACTTGGCTGGCATTGTAGAGATTTCTTATAGCCAAAAATGAGAAAACTCTGGGAAAATAAAAAAGCCAAAGCAATTCTTTCTCCCCCAGCTTTCATTTCACAGTTCACCTTTCTTTCTGGCTGTAATTTCTGCTGGGGCTTCTGGCTTCCTAGAGAAAGGGTAAAAAAAAAAGAAAAAAAAAAAGGGAAGCAGGCGTTTAATAATAGATCAAAAATGAGATTAAGCAGTAAGTCAGCCCTCCCCTACATTCTCCCTTCCCAAAAAGCAACCATAGAAATTGCAGATCGCCTTGAAAAAGGGGAGTCAAAACAGTGAAGATCAAACCTGATGTTAAGTATAAATGAGGTGTTTATATTTTATTTAATGACTGTATACTGCCACCCTCCTAGAGAAGCTGCCCTCCCCTGAGTTTCTGTATGTGATTAATAAAACAGTAGAGACAAACTGGAATGGGGAAAATTCAGCAAGTACGGAGCTCCGAAGGTGAACGCAATGGGCATCCTTAGCAGGCGTGGGCAGGGTTTGCTGCTCGGTACACCTGGAGGTCTGTGCACACCAAGTGACATCAGTGGTGGCTGTAGTCAGAGGTAGCTCCCAAAAACTGGGAGGCTTAACAAGACGCTGTTTGTTGTCCATCCCCGATAACTCTTTGAATCAATTTTGACCATGTTTGGTAGAATGGTGGAGTCTCCGAGGGAGGGGAACCCACTGGGCTCTGTGCAAGATGCGCGGGCAGAAATGCCACGATGGAGGGAAGAGGTGAGCTCATGTGTTATTAGTCAGCGGCCAAGCTGCACCAGGAAGAGCCTTTCAGCATGCCTCGGCCTGGGAGAGGGTTCAGTCAAGGCTTGTGCTTGATGAGACACGACTTCCCTGGAAAGGAGGCTTAGCCCTGGCACCGGGCACTGAGGCCGTCAACCCCAGACCTGTTCTTGTTTGCTGTAAATCCTCCGGCTCCTTCAGGTCTTGGTTTTGGTGGGGCCATTGCTGCAGGCCAGGCGGGAGGGCAGAAGTTGAGATAGCCTTGGCTTCTTTGCCAGATGCTTTGAAAATGTGGTTCGTACAGAGCTGCTCTCCTCCTGGCTCATCCCAGAGGTCTCCAGAGCCAGTGTGGACATCATGTACATCAGCTGCGTGGGCTCAAGCAAGCCAAGTTGGGAGGGTGTGTAAGGGGAAAGCTCTTGCTCCTGCACTGTGTCTCTGCTGGAGACAGGACAGCAGAGGAGAGGACCTTCACTCTGACCCAACCTGTGGCCCTGTTTGTACCCTTGATGAATATAAAATACCAGGAAGGCCACGAGGCATAGCTAGTCCTCTCCAGTATCATCTTTGTCCAACATGAGACAACCCAACCTGGGTCATGTCATGGGGATGAAGACCCAGACATGCAGCTGCAGCTTTTTTTCTCTTGTTAAATCACCCACTTTTAAGAGCAGAAAGTGTCACAGCCCCTCTGCAGCCGTAGCGGGGAAGAGGCTGAGGAGCTACATCCGTCGCAGCTGTGGGTGGTGAAGGCATGGCAGGAGGAGAGTGTGAGCAGTAATCCCCTGCGTGGGTCTGGCATGTGGGGCTGTGAACGTTCACCAAGGGCTGCCAGAGCACGAGACAAGGCAAAAACTGCCTGCCCGCTGGAAAACACTGCTCCCACGTGCAATTAGCATCCTCTAAGAGGTTAATTTATCTTCTTTGTCACCTCCTTGGTCTCAACTCTGTACTTTTAGAGTTGGAGGAGAATCTCTTTCATTACCTCCTGGACTGCTGCTCTTCTTGTTTATTCTCCAAAAGGAAGAAGATTAGACATGCCAGAGCTTAAANTGTGAGAGTAATTAGATGCAGGAACTGCTTGCCAGGTGAGGTGGAGGACTCACCATTACTTAGATTTTTAAGGAAGGGAGATTAGATCTTCTTTAACTAAAAAAAAAAAAAAAAAGAAAAAAAAAATCCAGACTTTGGAAACAACCACTTGGAGGTAGAATGAGCCTCAACAAGGAAATGTTTGTCTTTCACCTTTTTCTGAGGCTGGGTGGGAGCAAAGTGCAGGGAGAAAATGGGGCAAAGTTTACTTTCTTTTAATTTCAAATATATTCCAAAAGCGGAGCAGTTGGGATTTCTTTTTTTTTTTAAGTTGCTTTGCCAAGTTTGGGTGGAGAAAACCAGCTGAAAACCTTGCCTTGGTGAATGTGGGATGGAGGCAGGAATGCATTTATTTTATTTATTTACCTATTTTTACCGGTGAGGACCTGGGCAAAACAGCAAAGCAGTGGCCGCATTGCCTGCTGCGTGCAGGCAAGAGGAGCACTCTACCCCCCAAATCCTTTTTCCTGGCACCAACAAGATCAGCACCGAAGATACACGATTGAGTCAGCAATGCAGATGCCATCAAATGTCTGCTTTATTCCAGTGTATGAATCAGAGCAGAGAAGTGTCAGAGCCTCATATCCTGCATCTCCTGATAAGAATGCAGTTACCTCCAAGGAAACAAAACACGGTAAAATCCCATTATCCCACCTGTCGTGAGCACCTATAACTCACTGGCACCAGCAGTGCTTATTTTACTGCAACTCTTGCAATAGCATGTGTAGATTATTATTTTTTTAAAATCCTACATCCTGGAGCCAAAAGATGGGGGTTTTTTTTGTTTGCAGAAAAAGTGGTCCAGCGTGTCTATATGCACACATGTATATATAGAATCCTAGAATCATTTAGGTTGGAAAAGACCTTTAAGATCATCCAGTCCAACCACTGACCCTACTCTACCAGGTCCACCACTAAACCATGTCTCCAAGCACCACATCTACACGACTTTTAAACACATCCAGGGATGGTGACTCAACCACCTCCCTGGGCAGCCTGGTCCAATGCTTGATAACTCTTTCAGTGAAAAATTTTTTCCTAATGTCCAGCCTAAACCTCCCCTGGCGCAACTTGAACCCGTTTCCTCTTGTCCTATCGCTAGTTACTTGGGAGAAGAGATATGAATATATATGAATATATAACTATGACTGTTTTCTGGAGCACAAGCTGTTTGTGTTAACCCCTGTTAGACCAGTAAGAGCAGGGCGTGCCACTACTCTGGGTACTGGTTGCTTACTCTACAGGTTTTTCCAATGTATCATATTCTTGGGGAGGAAGGAGGATGAGCTTCATTTGACTGTCCAACCATGCATTTGCCTCCAAAATCAGCTTAATTTCCAGACTTAAAGTTGTTCCCCTTTTGGTTCATTGTGAAAATTATATGCAGAAGTGAAACCTTTTATGCCCAGAAGTTTTCTGCTTCTCCCTTGCAACACTTTTCCATCCCCAACTACTGGTTTTGAAGGCACAGACAGCGGCCAGATCAGCGACAGCGTTTCCTTCTATTGTTTGGTGGGGGCAGCTTCTGGCTCTCTCCACAAGAGTTACATGCGGTCGCTGGCTTTTGCATCAGCTGCCTCCTTTCTCCTGATCCCAGGGGACCATCTGTGTCCTGTTCCTGCTGCAGTCCTACTTCTGGAGCCCCTCTGGGAGGCCTCGGTGGGAGGGAAGGAAACCTGCAATGGGGCAGTTTATTTCCCCTAAAAACAGATACAAGAGTGAAATTTTGCAAAGATCTGGCTGTGTTGTCCCCAAGGGACAGTGTGGAGTTGTTTAAAAGACAGTTATGCTGCTGTGATAGTGGTAGAGGCAGAGAAGGACAATTTTCACCCAGATCCTCCTTTTGAGGGGCGTGTTTGTTCCGTGGGGTTTTTCTGCACCAGAGACTACAGAAGTTGGGGGGATAAAAAACATTTCTGTGGTTCCCTATCTGTAGATTTGAGGGAAAACTAGGTCAAATCCACCAGCCTAAGCTACATCATAAATCTTGCTGCAGAAATATGGAGACTAGACGTTAATAATTAGGAGCTTGCACAATAAAGCGCTGGAATATTTCACACATGACACAACATCTTTCGATCCAGCTGATGCTGTGCAGAGATCTGTGTGAAAGTTCTGTGCAGCCAAGTTGGAGAAGGTTTTGCTCCCGTTTGAGCCTTTTGAAGGAGAAGCAAATGGGAAGGAAAAATCAGGTTGCATCCCAAAAGTATTTGCTAAGGCTCAAGCATGGGGGTTTTAAGGTGCTCTCCTATTATAAAGTGTTTCTATGATGTGCTGAAAGAAAATGATGAAAATTAATAGTTATCCTTTCCCTGCTTCCCACATTTTCAAATTACTCCCATTCAGCCAAGCTGTCTCCTATCAAACTACTAACACAAAAAAAGAAAATATCTTCTGGACTGTGACCAAACATGAGAAATGTTAATCCCCGGGGGTCCGTGTCCCTGAGGTTTGAGGGCTGGATGATAAAAGCTTTGGGCTGTGAGATGACAAATGTAACTTCACAGTTGCTCGTTCATGCTTCAGCAAAGGTGTGTTTTGGGTGTAGGTATTTCTCAGTAACAAAGCAGAGATCTTACCAGCTCTTACATGAATATTCTTCACCTTTTTTTTGATGCAGTTAAAAGTAACTGGAGGGCTGGTGGTGTTTTGAACAACCATATCCACCTAGCAAATTATGACCTTGGATTTATTCAATCAAATAATATCAAGATTAAGAGTGAAAATAGCCGAGCTTGTCAGTCGCAAGGAATTGTGTTGCAGCCTGGGCTGAAATCTATCACCTGAAATCAGGAGACTCTGGCAGGGTATTCTTCATTCATCAGCAAGAGGCATCACAGAGAGATCATTTAACTGTAATTCATCAATTTACCAGGCTACTCAATTAAGTGGGCGCTGGAGAGAGGATGAAGGGAATGATTCTGCCTGTAGTAATGAATCTTTGGCTACCTGAGAACTTTTGCTCATTGTTCTGTTGTGTTTCATGTTTCCTTGAAGGCCCATCGGGAGGACAGGCTGGACCGGCGATGCACTGGCATTAGCAACCCTGGTTTTTCATGTTGGATCTGCACACTTTGTGCAAGGGAGGACTTGCACCATGCATTGAGCCATGCCGACTGCGGGAGAGGAGGGTGGGGACACTGCCCGGTAGCTGTGTACTGGCAACCATCACATGAGCAAATACAAGTTCTCACCCTGTGACTATTAATGAGTAAACATGCATAATCATAATTTTTGAGTGCAAAGTAGGTTGTTACCTGAGTATAGGCTGTGTTTGCTGCTGAATTTACGTAAATCTCTCAACTGCTTGCGTCTTGGCACTAGCTTTAAGTAGGAGTTCTAGTTTCTGTGCTCTTTCCTTGCTGTCCAGGTCAACCTTGTGACTCTTCAAACTGCACGGCAATCTCATGACTGCAGGGCTTCCTGCATCTTGATGCCAAAGTGAGCCTTCAAGCGGTACATCTCTCATCACTCTTCCAAGCCTTGTTAAAAGCAAAACATAATCACAATGGTGGTGAAAAGAGAGGGCTTAAAGAATTAAAGGAATTCATGAATTAGAGCTTTTCCTTTACATGGTTTGTCACTGACCTGAGCCAGATTTAACCGTAGTCTGAAGAGATCCTGGAGAACCTTGGGTCGACATCTGCAAAAAAATTGACTTAAGTAAAACTTCTTGCAGCCTGGAGTAAAGGGACAGGCTTTTTCAGGTCCATCTCAGCTCTGTTCTTCCCATGTTTCTGTGGTCCAACCCCAGACTCATTGGTGAAGTGGTTTGGGAGGTTGGTGCAACCTCTCATTCTGCTATGAGTGGTCCTGTCTGGCATCAGCTGCCCTGAGACCTTGGCAGTGTCATTCCAGTACTGGCTGATGCAGCCCTTCATCAGTCTTGAAGAAAGAAGCTGGGCTAGAATTTTCTTTATGAATGTGGCATGTTAGACATTTGCCTATTCCTGAGTACATCCAAATACTGATTTTTTCCAGGGAGCTACACCTAAATCTTTAGGTTGCTTCACTGCGGATAGCTCACTGCTTGGGATCTCTACTTGGATCCATGAGGACACTCCCTTGTTTTGCCCTTATGATCAACATCCATGTTGTTTCCTTACAAAATGAGACTCAATATCATCCAGGTTTCTTATCATCCCATATGTGTGTATGTTTGCGCCACCCCAAAAATTTTTGAACCTCTCGGCCTGTTTCAGTCAAGCCTGACAAAGAGATACAAGTCTGCAAGGGTAATTAAGGTTGCATAAGTTCATGAAAAACAGTCAGGCACAAGGGATAACCCAGGTACTTACTGAGCCTCAGGGAGAGGTGCAGCTCCAGCTTGCGTGAGTGGATACCAGACAGTCCCCATGAGGGAGAGATCTTCCAACTATTTCGGTCATGAGATCTATCAACTGGAGCCAGATCATGGCCCTTCTGTTGCCCTGGTAGACCCCAGGCCCATGGATGGCGGTCTCTATTTGCAGTAAGATGTCTTGTCAGTTTAAATGCGGTGGTGGTTCGGGCAAAACTAGCCCTAGTAGAAACTGGCTGGTGCCAGGGAAACCAGTGGCTCAGTGGGAGGTGTAGCTGCTTGCCTGCTTTCTGCGCGCGAAAGACTTCAAGCAGGTCCAAGGACTCCAGATCGTGAACGTTTCCTCCTAGCTGGGTTTCTCACAAGTCCTATTGTTTTCTTTCAACAAAAGCAAGAGAAAAGGAGAATTCATTTGACTTTAATAATAAAATACCTCCAAGGAGATGAAGCAAAAGGAACTGTTAGCAAGAGGAATAGGTGGAGATTAAAAACACATTCTTTCTCTTGCTGTCCCTTGTACATGCACACACATTATACATATATGTAGCCAGACCGCTTCTCCTTGTGTAACATGGGAAAACTAAATTGAAAAGGAGACAATACAAATCAGGATGAAAGGGAAAAAAAAGGATGAGTCAGCTCTACTCCTGCCTATCTGAACCAAGGGGAAACCTGCCTGGTGCTCATGACAGATTTTTTGCAAAGAAAGATAATGCATCAGATTGATGACAGGCTATAAGATATACTGAGAGCGGTATGAAATTTGCTGGTAGGTACTTGAATGTCACTGACTGCACAGAATGAATTGTAGGTTGAGTTGCAACAATTTCCCTAAAGCTGTGTATATTAACATACAAATACCAAGGAAGTCCAATCTTTGAATTTTTATTTGCTTCAGCTCAAGAGTCAAATAGATGCATTACCGAAGTCTCATCCATTTGAGTCAATTGTTGCTGCTGCATTTGTGGAAAGGATGCATCTGGGTTTATTGATAACATTATTGAGGTGCTTAGAAACACAAGTGTGTTGCGTTTATTCTCCCTTTAGTAACTTATTCTTGTTTCTGGCATTTTGTTAAAATATTTTTTCAGTTCTAGTCTCCTCTGGAGATCTCTGCTGTGCAGAGCATTAGTAACAGAGATGCTCTGTACATCCATATCATCTTTCCTCCGTGAGTTTGTTATAAACCTGATTTTTTCCATAGCTTTTTTGTAAATTTTAAGGTAATTTTATTTGCTGGAGGAAAAACTGAGGTGGAGAAGAGAATCTAGAAACCGTGATTTACTGACCTTCTAGTGAGTAGGCTCAGCTGCTTTTTTTGTCCTGGTTACACCACACCAGCTGAAATGCAAGTTAGTGGCCAAAACTTCCTGTTGATCTCCATCATACCATCACTTCACCCATCTTACTTCCTCTGCTGCTCTGCTGATCCCTGCCTGTGCAGAGAAGATACAAAATCAGTCTCACACCCACTTGAGAAGTAACCTCATATATGACGTTTTAGGTTTGGGGGCAAATATTTTAGGTTGTAGGTGTCTCCTGCTGCTGAAGAAACACAAGGGAAGTTCTGCCTACTGAAGGGGCTATGTGACTGGGAGCCCCAAACTTCTGCCTTGTGCTCGGCTGCTTTTAAAAATTGCTTTTTAGGAGCTGTAGCCAACGACTTCACCATTTTGCCTTTGTTCCCATCTTTAAACAGTTCCTGCACCTAAGGAGGTGGTTGTGAGGATTAGTCATTGGTTTTAAAGCTCTTTGAAGATGGCAAGTGGTGTATAAGAGCTCAATGTTTATTAATGGCATGGCTTAATATGATGAGAATTTTTTACAGCTGAGTTTAGATATGCCAGGACGGAGCCTCAGCAAGTTGAAATTGGCATTGCTTCATTGATCTCATCCCAGCTGCACCAGTTGATGACACCTGATTATCTGGCCCATCATACCTGATCTGTGGGCTGCAGCAGGGAGCCCTCCCTCTCGTTACTCCTCTAACAAGTTCTCCTTCCACTGGCCTTCTGCCACAGCGTACGCCAAGTTTAAATCTGGTTCTGTGTTTTTGGCTTCGTTCCTTCTAAATGATTTCAATTTTGTTGGCTTTAACTGATCCCAGTGGCATCTTTTTATGATGCACTTTATTCAGCTTCTTCGACTGCTTCAAGTGCCGTAGAAGGAGTGTAATAACACTTCTAAAGTTCAACCTATTTTTTAATTACAAAAAAAAAAAAGAAGACGACAGTGTAATATTGTTCTGTCACTGGTGGGAGAAAGGGAGGATTTTTCTTAATCTTTAAATTTGACTGAATTTAAAAGCTGACATACATAGTAGTTTTAGTGGAACATTGCTGTAATCGGGAAGGGCAAATTATTGTTTGTTCTTGCTCTCCTGGGAGCCAGTACTAGTATTGAGTAAACACAAGTATTGCCATCTGTTGGATGATCTCAAAGCACTTCAGGACCGGTGAATAAAGAAGACTTGGAGAATGTCATTACATCCTCTGCTGATAAGGAAGCTGAAGCAACTTTCCAGGGCTCAGGCTGAGGCAATAACTACTGGGGACAACAACTCCTGATCCATAGCAGCGTATTTATTGCAGTAGATCAAGTCCCTCCCCACACCAGCTGGAGTGATTTCCATGTTAATTCTCCAGTTTGCCCCTCTCATTGACCTCAGCTTTTCTACACTTAAACTGGAGAAAGCTTCATTCCCTGATTCTGTAGCTGATGAGATTTCAAACTGATGTGGTGGTGTCAGCCTGTGTGTTTCTGCAGAGTTCCTGAAAGTGAACACCTCCAGGGATGGGGCAGCCACAGCTTCTCTGGGCAACCTGGGCCAGTGCCTCACCACCCTCACAGTCAACAATTTCTTCCTGATATCTCATCTAAATCTCCCCTCTTTCAGTGTAAAACCGTTCCCCCTTGTCCTCTGGCTCCACTCCCTGATCCAGAGTCCCTCCCCAGCTTTCCTGGAGCCCCTTGAGGGACTGGAAGGGGCTCCAAGGTCGCCCCGGAGCCTTCTCTTCTCCAGGCTGAACACCTCCAACTCTCTCAGCCTGGCCTCCCAGCAGAGGGGCTCCAGCCCTCTGATCATCTTTGTAGCCCACCTCTCGACCTGCTGGCCACGCTTCTTTTGATGCAGCCCAGGATGCAGTTGGCTTTCTGGGCTGCCAGCGCATGTTGAGCTTCTCATCAACCAACACCCCCAAGTCCCTCTCCTCAGGGCTGCTCTCCATCCATTCTCTGCCCAGCCTGGATTTGTGCTTGGGATTGCCCTGACCCACATGCAGGACCTTGCACTTGCCCTTGTTGAACTTCATGAGGTTGGCACGGGCCCACCTCTCCAGCCTGTCCAGGTCCCTCTGGATGGGATCCCTTCCCTCCAGCATGTCAACCGCTCCACACAGCTTGGAGTCATCATCAGACCTGCTGAGGATGCACTCCATCCCACTGTCCATGTCCTGCTAACAAAAGTACTGCTAACAACAAAGGCATGGCTGCGTGGGCAACTGAATTGCAGAAGTGTTCTAGGTTAAAAGAAAATGTTTAATGAAATAGTTTTTGCCACATTCATTTTACTTGAGCATCAGCTCTTCCTTTGCATAAGAATAGAAATTAATTTTATTTCAAGATTTGAAAACCTGAAGACATGCTGAATAGATAGAAATTGGTTCTATTTATAGGGTGCAGAATTCCTTTGTACAATAAACCAGTTTGTTTTAATTTAAACTATGTATTCAGCACATTTAGCTTAATTTTATTTAACTACAAGTTTTACATGCCTTTTTCCTGTGTTCTAATTGTTTTTTAAATTTGTGACATAAATCCTAAGTACAATTAAAAAGTCAGACGAGTCATTAAGAAACTTCATTTACCATTTTTAACATAAAATGTGTTGACTTGCATAGTTTATTAATTTTTACAAATGCCCAACCGTGAAAATAGGACAGCTTTCCAGTTTAGCCAAAGGCCTGATTTACGGAGAAATATGCCTTTGTTGTTCTCCACCAGCAAAAGTCAGCTTTGCATTAAGAATAAAAAGACAAAAAAATAGAAAGCAATCACTTAGAACTGAAGTATTTTGCTCTCTGCATCAATAAATCCAGTAGTCACAGGAGAAAAGGTAGGATGGTTGAAGAAGGATTGGCGGGCAAGTTAGCAATACTGTTCCTCAAGGACTAGTCTCAAGACCAGTGTTAGTCAGTGTATTAACTAATGATATAGCAGAAATTAATGGGATTTGGAGATGTCATCAAGAGAGGAAAAATAGGACACCCCATCAGAAGAATGAATGACTTTAGGACTATTTGCCAGTAAGCAAATACAAGCTCTTGTAATGCAAGCTCTGATAGAAAGTTGACGTTTCTGTATTGGAACTGGAATGTATTAATCAATCATAGGATAATTCTCATGTCCCAGTGACAAAGATACATACTGGGATCACATTTGTCAACCAAGTTATTTCCACTAGTGACAAGGAAATGTGAATGCCACTGCAATTGGTTTTAGGGAGGCATTGTTTAAAATGTACTATGTGTTCCTTGTCCATGTAGGGGAAAGATTGATTTCAACTGTAAAAGGTGCAGGGGAGGGTGTCTGCTAGAAACGATACGGAGAACAGAGAAGCCAGTTCACAAAACGATTGAAGGAGCCTGGACGGTAAGCCAGTGACAAAAAAAGGCAGAGAAAAATTATATTCCTTCTCTATAAATACACTGGCGTAAATACCAGAGAGGGAGGAGAGTTATTTTAAGTTAAATGACAATTCTGGCACAAGAACAAATGGCTCTGAATAAGTTTAGGCTGGAAATGAGCAGAATGGCTTCAAACCAAGTGAGGTTCTTGAATAGCCTTCTAATGGGAATTGTGTAACAGGGGCTAAAAACCTGATTACTGTGAAGATGGAGCCTGATAAATGTATTAATGGGATTACGCAATGCGGTTGACTTCAGTATTAAGGGATCAGACTCACGATTTCCGGTCCTGTGCTTTTGCAAATAGACTTAAGAATCCTGCAGGTATGACAAAAAACATAGAAGGGTTTTGTTTTAAGAAATACTTTCATAATGATTCAGCCTGGAGTTCGTTTCTCTGTTTCTAATGCACTAATAACTGAATTGAGTGAACTTCAGGAAGAAGGAAGTATCCTTTCTGCACTGGGAAAAAGCAGCAGCTGGCAACTCTTTCCCTCTTTAGTGGTTGATTTTGGCAGCAGGCCTGTACTGCTTACATAGATATATTTTTTTAATTTAAATCATTTTAGTACATTATAGTAAAGTTAGGCTTTGAAATAGATTGTGCTCAAAACGATGACATTTATTATTATTTAACTTTGTAATGATGCTTTTTATAAAACCTGCAGCACTTAATGCACACTAGCATTTATTATCGATCTCACTGTTCTCTTTATGGATCCCCATTTTCCCCCTTTACTAATAGTACCCCAGTTTTCTTGTTGCTTTGCTAAAATCCCAGTAAATAAGACCGCCTGCCTTTCTATCAAAAGAAACCAGTTATTTTCTCAAAGACGGATGCCAAGTTATTTTAGCACAATGTAACTTTGATCTCACGGTGCACTTTACACTCTGTATTTCCATGCCTTTTATGTTTTGATTCAGGCTCTGTTCTCAAGCCTTGTCTGCAGTCGATAGCTGTGGCTTCCCGAGCGCTGCCGCCTCTAGCTCTCCTTCCTTAAGCAGAGATATTCTGCGTAGAGGTCTCCGCGATTTCAGAGAGCTGCTGGTTGAACAAGGCTGGTATTGATGGGATTCTGTGTTGTTACATGAGAACATCGGACACGCACATCGGCACTTTCAAACACGGGCTGTGGGGACCAGGAGGTTCATTCCAGCACTTCTGAGCTTTTATTATGAAGATTTCTGGATTTTAGTTGGGGGATTGCGTAGACCTGCTAGGAATCCTGGCTAGCAGAGGTGACATTTTGGCAGCCTGGAACAGAGTGCGCCAGGCACTGCAGTTGACTTTCCCCTGGCTGGGGAAATTGCAGGCAGACTTTCTCGTAGCCCACCTCTCCTCGTTAGTAAACGGCGAGGCAGCATCTGTATTCAGTCTGGGGGGTTGACCGTGACTATCTCCAATCTCCAGTATGTTCTCACTGCTTCCCTACGTGTGCTTTTTATTCACCTCCTCTATTCAGGACGCAAACGGCAAGTGGTTTTTCTTCCTTGGTTTCAAGGTCTTCTCATTGGAGCCTTTCAGCCATTCAACCTGGTCAGCTTCACAAACTAGTCCCCTTAATTACCTCAACTTGTCTTTTTGAAATTGAAAACCTTGCAGACCTGCTTTTATTTTGCTTAAACTGAACCAATTTGCAGAAAATAGGCTCGAATTGAGTGATCACAAGCAGCTTTTATTACAACATCCTCACTATTTGCCGAAAGTCTACCACAGAATCACCTCTCGTTTGCTCAGTGCCTATATTGTAAAGAAGTCCGTCAGCTATTACATCCCGAACTTGCAGGGCCCTGCTGTTAGTATTTGTTCTTCCTTCTATATCTGGAATTTAAGACTCCGTTATCAGCCAATTCCTAGGAGTATTTCTTTCTCTCTCTAGCCATGTTTAAAAGCTCTCTGCACACATCCAAATCCAACAGTGGGGTCTCCAGCGGACCTCTAACACAATCCCAGCAGACAGCCTTTTACAGTTTTTTTCCCAAAGTGACTTTAATCCAGAATGATGGTTTTATGCGTGCTATCGCTTTGGATTTCTAGCAAACACAGATGATTCACTCAGTTCACAGGAAGAACTGCAGAGCAGTGTCCCAAAGAATCATTTAAATAGAGTTTTGGAAGTGGATTTGGGGTTACCGTAGGCAGTGTGCATGCTCAGGTCTGACTTTGGTTTGGGGCTTTGAGGGTGGTTTTTTTCCTTAACCACCTGTGTACGTGTTTACCGGCCTTCTTTACTATATGATGACTATAATTTATAACAGATTGTTTTTCTGACAGTCATGTAGGAAGAATTATCCCTAGTTTACATTGTGGTAACTGAACCCGGGGACAAATGAAACAGATGGCTTAAGCACATCGGTCTCTGTAAGTGGAGTCTGCGTTCCCCGAGTCTTCTGTCTTTTCAAGCACTCTTGGCAATCTGGCAGGTTGTCAAGGCCCCTCAAATCGCGTGGACTCAAGGGTGAGCTGAAGTGCTGGAAGCTCACAGCCTTGAGTCTGGTAGTCTGGTGCAACAAAGCACACGCTTAAAATGATGCTTTTGTACTGAACTGCTTGTTTTGCAGTCACTTTTAATTTAAGTTTACACAGTGCTGAATGGTTAATTAAAGAAAGTGCTTCTGGTAGACAAGAGTGTAATGCCCAGGCTACGCTGCAGTTACAATATGTAGGTGTTTGGGGATTATGTCATATACAAATGAAACGATTGTTTCTTTTTAACTCCTGTTTAAATATAGTTCAAATTATGGAATATTTAGTAGAACAGAATAACCTGTTGCTTGCCAACTTTTTCATACTAGTGGTTACCAGATGCTTCTGTATTTATAACCTCGCCATCTGTTCCAGGGTGGAGTTTGGGGGTAGTCTAGGTATTTGGATGCGTCTTCTTTCTTGGGTATCTCTGGAAAACTTCAAAGCATCTGTTTTGAGATGAAGGGGAAGCATGGTTAGCTGTAATACTCAAGGAATTCAAGGGAATTTTACAGAAATGCAGCTGATTCCTTAGTGTAGCAGGGCGCGGAAGGGGAAGGAGCCTTAAGCAAAGAGCAGTGCTGGTATTTTGTGCTGTTACTCAGTCATCGCCAAGATCCACTTGGAGTTTTGCTTGGCTGTCACCAGGCTGGGTTGCTGCTTCCTGCTTTGGAGCACGTCTTTCTTAATAGTCACTGAAATTTCCAGGAGTATTGCAATATGGAAGTCTCTTAATAGGAAGAGGCTTTATTATTTCTGTAGATAAATTTTATTTAGATATGTTTTAGATCATGTTTTTGCTGCTGGGTGACTCATCTTTTTTTTTTTTTTCCTTTTTAGAATGTCAGAGCTAAGTCTAGCTAAAAAGAGAAACAAAAATAGCACATACAGTCCCATTCACTCTCTCTACTGTACCTCCTACAAGGCCCCAGGTGAGGATGGGAGAACAGGGACACTGTAGGATTGAGAAAGTAGCTCAGTTGGTAATTTAGCTCCTTTGCCATGAAGCCACCCATGTAGTGGCTTGTATGCAGCATCTCTGTTCTCGGGGTACCACTGTCATGAAGGCTGCTGGTGGTAACGGCTTGCTGTCAATGTACCTGGGTAGGCTTGATTCACACACACAAAATGACTTTGCATGACTCAAAGCATTTCATTTTTTAGGTAACTATAAGAAATGCAGAGGAAGTGAGGGCTAGGTTCACAGAATTGCTGTAGAATTGCTGTAAGCGGTTATAGACACAAGGGGAAGAAAACCCATTCTACCTTCAACCGCTCACACTGCCTCTAGCTCCACCAAAGCCAGGAGTGACTTGTCATACTGAAATTGGTTTGCTGGTAGTTTGGGGGATGGAGAGAACCACATTTTGGTCAAAAAACTACTTGTGAAAAATATTCACCCAGTGCTAGGAACAGCCTTTAGTTGGGAGATATTGGGGGAGGAGGGAAAGCTATGTGTCTATGCATCCTCTGAGCCATCTGGTCTCTCATGGTTTATTTGTGAGCACTGTCCTAATCTCTCTGAATTTACTTCGTTGTTGCTGAAATATGAAAACTACCCTTTTAGACATTGTGGTTCTTCTGAAGAAAATAACATAGTGTGGTTATATATGGTTTTATAAACAAAACATAATACAGTCAATTAATTTATCTAGAATGTTTATATTTAATAAAATGCGTGGCAGTGCAACTGGACATAATCCGATTGTGATCCATAATATTCCACTTTAAACATAGCCTTCTACCCTGTTTCTTGCCTCATGATTTTTCTTTCAAAAAAAAATAGCTAGGTAAACCAAGAAACACTAACTGTGCCTTCATTAACATGGGAACAGGCATTTCTTTTCCTCACTCCGTTTTACTACCAGGCAGTGTCCTCCCGCATCCCAGCATCTTGCCAAAAGCTTTCCCTGCTTTTATAAACTTACTTTCTTCCACCATCAGGATCTGGTTCCGCTGTGCGGGATGCTGATAGCTCATTGTACTTGCTCTTTGGATCCCAGCTTGGGCTGCACTGGGTCCAAACTAGAATTAGCATTTGGGAGGGAAAAGTCTTTATGTCCATGTGTCCATTCTTATGCTAACTTTTCCTTTCCCAACGTAGATATTGCTGCTGAGTGTTTCATTTCATGCTGTAGCCCTTGCTATGCTTTATGGCCAGCAGTAGGGTGTATTGTTACAGTACTTCTTGTGCCCATGGGGTCTTCAAAGTGCTGTATTTAAACGTACCGAGATGCCTTCACCTACCACTGAAATGCAGCTACTTAGGCTGCAAACCCTGGCAGCTGCTCTAACAGCAGGAGCAGGACCAGGCCACTGCTTTTATGACATAAAGTAAGGAGGGGAAAAAAAAAAAAAATCCATATCCATTAAAAAACTGCAGGGAGAATGTAAATTGTCAGAATGTAATTATCCCTAACTGGAATTTGGCCAGCATTCCAGATTAACATTTCCTCTCTTGTGAAGCATGCCGTGGGATACCTGATGGCCAAAAGCCGTCAGAGTCTCAGCAGGATTAAAAATTGAGCTTTGCTGTGTAGTCGTTCCATAGTGGCTGAGAGATGTATATTAGCTATTTAGCACCTACAGCACCCTGGGGCTAAAAAGTGACTGAATCCTATGAAATCTGATAGGAGTGTCTGAGGTTAAGAGTGCGGTCTAAAAACATTCCATTAAACTTGTAAAATCCAGATGGTCCGGCCTTGGTACTGTCTCCTGTGGAAGGGAGGAGAAAGACGTTAAAAAAGATTTACCAAAAGGACTGTAGCAGGGAGAAGATGAAGGTTCAGGGTCCTCCCCTTAGATCGTTGTTCCCTTGAGGAGCGATGGATGTTTTTCTGAGGTTTATTTCAGGCCATGGAAACATGCCATGGAAATGTGCCTTAGCTGGCTCTGAAACTTCTTAATACCTGCTTGAAATGCCTCGATGTAATTTATAGCAGAGAGGAGACACCAGTATGTTGGATGCGAGAAATGCTTCCGAGTAAGTGGGATGAGGAAGTGGGAATTTGGTGCGGGTAAGGAAAAGAGGTAAAGTGGGGACCATTTCAAGTAGAGAAAAGGAGGACAGAAAGCAGTGATGGCATTCACTGTATTAAATTGCAGCTGCAAACCACAGAGATACTGACAAGGTAATATAAGGGAGGTTCCCAGCGTGAAATCTTACCGAGGTGTCTAAATAAGTTGTTCTGTGAGCAGTGGGACTCATACAGCCGCTTTTTCTTAGATTTTGTCTTTTCTCTATAGGCTCTGACTACCACCATTTCTTCTGCCTAGGGTGTGTGCCATCACCCCATTTCCCTTTCTCACCACCCCCAAACCTCCCTCCTTCTTGTCCTTACTGTACACCCCCAGATCCTTCTTTATCGCTACCTCCCTAGTAGTGCCAGGCACCCCCCGAATTCCAAACCTCCTATCGCTAATTAGGCTGCTGGCTGGAAATACCCCACTTGGTTCGCTGGCTGGGATCCACGCACAAGTTGGCTGCTTGGTTGGTGAGCAGATCGAACAAAAGGGGCACAATCTGAACTGCTCCTGGTTTTTGGGTGTCTTTGCATTGCACCTGCATGCTTTCATATAGCAGGATCTAGTATTTTTAGACCTCTGCCCCTCTGTCAGATTGAACTAAAAGTCACCGAGGACTTTTGAAGGGCTTTAAGGGCTGGCACTGTGCAGTCGGTGCTGTGCATTAAGGCTTGTTCCTTTGGGAAACGAGGCTGAGAAGCTGGTAGGAGTAAAAGGCTTCTCCTCACTTGGAAAGGAGTTGGGCAACTTTCCATGCAACTTATTTTCTTGTTTAAATTACTATTCATCACAGGTTATAGACTCTGCCCATTAGGATCCACTTCTGACGTGAAAATTTTACATGTGTTCTTGGATACTGTATATGAGAAGACAAAAGCCCAGAGAGCAGAAAGGGTGGAAAAGGAAGATATTTGAACATGGTAATTTTTCTGTTGGGACATACAGAAGGCAGTTGAGCAATGGATTTTTGGCTTGGTGGAAGGGAAACTGAAAACTCCCCTGTTACATTAGAATAAGAAGGGTAAGTACACAGAGAAGGGGATTAAATCTGAAGCTATCTTCGTTAATATAATGTGTAATAGCCTTGATAGCGCTTTCTGAAAGGAAGACTTGCCAGGCTGGCTGCTGATCCTGAAAGCTTGTTTCCTTTTGGGAGTCGGGAGAATTGTTCTCTTGAGTCGTGTCCTGAAGTGCATGTTCTCCATTTGTATTTCTTCCTGAGCGAGTTCCTGAAGGGAATTTATTGTCTCCCCATTTCCTCGTGCAGAGCTCCAGGTAGAACACGGTGGAATAGCAAAACCTCAAGCTGTGGCAGAGTGGGAACAGATGTGTGTGCTAGGAAAACGTGGGTGTGTTCAATGATTCGGATGTTAATTTTGTCTTTATACTGTGCAATGCAGTCATAGTCTGTCTTTTTTTTCCGTGAAAATAAAAAGTATTGTTTCTTAGAGCCTTTGAACCTGCAGTACCTATTCCTGCCCTTCAGTACAGCACGTTCCCTGCTTGTGAAATTGGATTTTGTATTGTTTATCAAAGGGTAGACCTGCACCCCCTGCCTTACCCCCCACTGTTTTTTCATCTCAGTATAAAAGTTACTTTCTCCTTGCATTCTTTACACATGTGTAAATGACTGTTAAAAAGTGCAGAGCGGTGGAAAAGTGGTTTCTTGCAGTTTTGAAGTGCTCATGTTTTATTAAAGCTGAGATTCCTGGAGCTTTGTGGCCAGAGACACACTACAGTTACCACCCTCTCCACTCGTACAGAGATAAAACCCCGTTTCTTCCTGTGAAAATTCTCTTATCCCCCAAAAGTTGTCAGTTTGCATGCTTTGGGGTAGGATTTGATTCCCAGAGATATGAATGCCTTTCGTGGGGCCCCTAAAATAGAAAATTAAAGTGCATAAAGCAAGGAAGCAGAGTACTGAACCTGTTTGACTTGGCTTTGTTGTGAGAAGATGCTGGCATCATTACTTGCCTCTTTCCCCCCTCCTTTATTTCCCCATTGCTTTTTTTTTTTTCCCCTTTCCATTTGCTTCAATCGCCATCTGTTCCATGGTATGTTCAGTACTTGTTCACCTAAATTTTACATAGCTGCTGTGACTTAACAACACTTAACCACTAATGACATTTAACACCACTTGGTATTTAAAAGTACTTTGTCCAGAATGAGTGACAATTGTGTGCTGTTAATGCAAACCCTCCAGGTTGAATCTTGGTGCCATTTTGTAACGCACTCAAATCTGTAGTGCTCTTTTAGGACCTGGAAGCAGGCTCTGCAGTCAGTGTCTTCACGTATTTGTATCAGCTTACCACAACATAGTTGTTTTCGTAACGCCTTTTGCCAGGAGTCACCTGGACGTCTCTCTGGGGAGGATCAGTGGTAACCTCCGCAGTCACCATGGTGGTTTGACAAACATGGCTGAGGCGCAACTGAGCTCCGTGGGTGCACCCCGGGCCTCGCAGGGGTGCCGGGGGACGGCAGGGGGAAGACAGGGCTGCCGCAGCTAAAAGGCTGGGACGCCGCTGCCTGTGTGAGGCGGCATGGGGCACTGAGGGGACAGCGGCTCCTCATGGCGGCTCCTCGGGGGGGGGGGGGGGGGGGGGGGGCGGCGCC
>VYXH01006345.1:466249-519068 GCA_013397275.1 Burhinus bistriatus | reverse complement strand
TGCTGACAGGCTCCAGCCTTCCCGCCGAACCCCCTGCCCTCCCTCCCGCCTCTTTCGGCTAACTCTGCGAGGGGCCGGGGCGCAGGTGGCCCTGAGACCCCCTTGTCCCGTCTCTCCTGGCTGCCGGCGGCATCTGTGCTTCGAGGGGACATGGCTTCCCCCATGGCGGGCACAGTCCCGTGTCTCCCGCTCTGACAAAGGTTTCGGCATGGGGGCTTGAGGCCTAGCACCTGGTCCGGCTTCGACGGTTGCCGAAAGCGCTGACCCCGACTCGCTTGTCGCCGTCTGGCAGGGTCGTCCCGTGTCTTGGAAACTTGACAAAGCCCTCCCGCTCGCCGCTGCCTGTGGCAGCCAGTTCCCCTCGGATCGGTGCGTGCTCCCTGTTGCCCTTGCTGGGGTTTTGCCTTGCGAGATGGTGAGGACAGAAATGACAAGGGTGGTGTTTCTGGGCTTCTCAGTGTTTCTGGTATGCTCGTGTTATGCTCGAATTGTTTGCTGAAGTTGAGGTTCATGTTGTGGTGTTTTTTTTCCCCAGCTGTTTTCCCCACATGAGGTCTCTTCTTGCTCAAAAACATAGGGCTCTTTCCTCAATCAAAAATTTTACCAGTGCAGGGCTAATGCATCGCTGCTGACTGCCTAACACCCTGTTATTCTGGTCCAAAACCAAACAATTTGGAGCCTGGCGGAGCTGGAAATGGTTAAAATGGTATTAAGGATTCACAAAGATGCTGAGAGGCACTCTAGATACACTGTTACTATGGCTGTTAGAATCCGAACATTGAGAGCTTCAGTGACTAGTTTCTGATCTCTTGTTGCTTATGCGTGTGCCTGATAAATTACGTGTTGGTATCGTGATGTGATAGCTGGGCTTTAAATTTTCTGGGGTTTTGTGCTGCAAGTCTAACATCTGTATGAAGAAGATTAAGTAACTTTGTTTCCTGGAAGGGGTGTCACATGCAGGTGATTATCTTGCAGATATTTATGCTTTCATGGAGAAGTCTATATATGTGAGATGTCAAAGTCTAAAACAGATGTTACAAATGTATTTTGATTGGTATTTCTATTATAATTAAGATAGTAAGGTTCTTGGAACATGGAGTGCGTTTTGTACGTTTTTGGGTTTTATCAAGTTAAGTAGTAATCTTAATCTAGTTTCTATATAGAAGTAGCATCAGAAATGAATGACAGTCTGATTATGTGGTGATGGGGAGAGAAAACAGTTATCCTGCTGACAAATCCCTTGACTTGTCCTGTCTGAGAGTCCAGTTGTTACATACAGCTTTATCTGCATTCCCGCATGGCTTTGGGGTGCATCTTTTCAGTTTTTCATTCCAGAAACAGGAGTTTGCATCAGTTCAGCTCAGTGTTAAGAGATTCTGGAGCAGGGGTAATTGACTGTCTTCATCTGAGCACGGTACAGCCAAATTCTTCTGGCAGCTCAGCTGTGGTACAGACAGTTCTTGAACTTTTTGATGTCTTGTTGCAGAAGGGAAGTCCAAAATAGTTTTCTGAAATTCTCTAATTTTTCAAGTGGAGACTGTTAGCTCTCATGTTTGTTTGCCTGTGAGGATGGATTTTGGCAGTTGTCAAGTCAGAGCAACAGCAGCAAATACACAAAACAAGAAAAACATGATTGTTGAATTGCCTTCACTTAGACTCTTTCCTAACAATATATGGTAAAATCAGATGGCTGTTTATGTGCTGCTAAGATGGGGTGGGAAAGATCATCATCATCTTCTCTTGAATATTTGCAGCGTTGATCTTTGGAACTGTTCTGCTGAGGAACTGAACATTGTTGATGCATTCCCAGGGCTTGCCTGCCTATGTGGAGCCAGAGCCCATCTTGAACCTGCTTTCCACAACTGTTATGTCTTGAAATGCCATGATACCATCATCTTAAGTTTTTAGAGTTTGTCACTTTCCTTCTGGCTGTGTGTATTTGTTCTTTTCTCCTTTCAGTCTCTGCTGCCTGATGTTTCTCCATGCTGTTTGACTCCTGTCACCTCTCCCAGTTGCCTTGACTGTTTTCCCAGAGCATTCCTCCCCCTGCCCACAATAGTGATTTCTCCGGGGTGCGAAATGCAGCTAACCACATATGCTAGCTGTTTGAAGCCAAGATCACAGCAGTTGAATGTGAATTGGTTCCTAGTCCAGAGGCAATTTTTCTGCTTTGGAAACCCCACAAAAACACAGAACTGGAAGGGACCTGATCATTGAATCTCATCTCCTTGTCAGCAGATAGGTTTTCCAAGTGATTGTTGTCTCATTCTCTACCTGTGATCTCTGCTAAACACCCCTTTTTTGGGGCAGGAACAGACTCTGAGCATTCTGAAGTTCCTAACTCTGGGGTTTTAACCCAGCATGGAATTTTTTCTGTTACTGTAACAAACGAATCCTAACCCAGATTGGGATTCCTATGTCTTAACCACCCAGCAGGCAAACTATGTGGGGATTTTGTTTGCTTCCTTGTGAAAAAGGCAAGTGATACTCCTAGGCATATTTAGATAGGTGCCATTTCAGTAGAGACAGGCTGGTATCTGGCTAGGCAGTAGGGGAAGCATTCACGTGGGATTTGGGGGACACAGCTGGGACTTCCAGTTGTCTCGTAACCCGTGCTGACACAGGCTGTGCTTGCTGGGCTAAAGTTAACATGAGTACGCTTGCAGTTCTGTGGTTGCAATTTAGACGTATCCTCAAAAGCAAAGTATCCGTAGTTTTCTTCTCGGAGAATACTTGAAAGTACTGTTTACTGGGGATTGTCGTGGTTTGAGTTTGGCTCCTGCAGCTTAGGCTGCTGTTTGTCAGATGCAAATGATGTTGGTGGATGTTGCCTGAGAAGAGGTGAAAAGCCAATTTGAGGTTTTGGGGTTTGTTAGGAAGGATAAAGACAGAAGCATGTACAGCTCCGTGGCTTACAGCTAATCGATCCCTGGATTGCCTGGGCGTAGGAAGCCTTGAGCGCTGGCCGACCAGGTAAATTGATGTTATTACGCAGCAGTTGCAGGGCCAGTTTTGAAGTGCAAATTGAAATCCCATTTTTGTGAAATCTTTGCTATTAGTTAATTGATGTCTGTTACCAGCAAGAGCGATTTAGAGGTCTGACTAATCTATCGCAAATGGATTTGAAAGGACATTTTGTAGCTTCTGCCTTGACTTGCTGGGCATTCCCTACAAGACTATAGCAACTTCTAAGCAAGTTCCAATATCTTTATTTTTTTTGATTTAGCATTTGCTGAGGGAGTTTACGATACCCAGTCTTTCATACAAGAAGTGCGTAGGTATGTTGTGCTCCCTCTGCTGGCATCTGCCCCTGCTAGCTCGTGGTAAGTGGACATCAGTTTCTCGGGGCTATGTTGACATAACCAATAACACTACAAAGTGACCTGTTCCTCGTTGATGAAAGCAAATGAAATTCAGAAAATCAAGACTTATAAATCAAGCAAATTAATCTTTTATGTTTGGGGGGGGGGGGGGGACGGGACACCCTAAAACTCCAAACCAACAGATTCTGTAGCCATTAATGGATGTAAAGGAGGTTTTTTTAAGGCATGTGTTTTAATGAGTCTCAGAATTTCTGCCCTTGTAGTCAGTTTCTTAAATGGTTGGGATCTTGTTGCCTGGAGCTGGGGGTGTGTTTTTTCTCTGCCTATCCCCTGCCCTACCCCTTGCCCATGAATTTTGGTACATTAAGAAAGTGTGTCACTTTTCTAATCAAATGGCTGCCTGAGAGTAGTATCAGAACATGGGATTAACACATGAACGTTAAGAAACCCTCTCAAGTTTCTTCTAATACAAAATGCTAATAACATTTCCCACTGCACAAGTAACATTTTTATTTCCTTTTTTTATGTACCGTTTCCAGCTGGTTAGCCTTTCATCTGTCTTGTTTCATAAAATGCTTTCTTTTATGATTCAAAATACTTGCAGGTATCTTCTTATCTGACTTTCTTCTTCGGGATAGCGGCAATACAGGTAGCCTGAGGTTTGTTTCCATTCCTGTTGTGTTTTTGTATGAGTGCTGCTGTGCTAAAGAGTATGTTCTGACACCTGACTCTGTAGGATGAGCTTTCTTACTGTTTTGTGCTAGCCCTTCTGTGTCACGTTGAAAGGACTGTGGAGCTATGTAGTCATCTCAGATCTATACCAGTATATTGGTAATCTATTAATTCATTTGAAAGTGAATTATATTTATTTGGAAGCCAAAATGTCATAGAGGAGAAAATAAATTGTTCTAGACATGTGTTGTCTTTCTTAGGGGACACTTCTTGAAAGGTTTAGTACTCTCTAACTCAGTCAAGTAGATGATGTCAAGTTTGGCAACTTAGTGTGAAAATTGGGTCCTCTGCTTATATAAAGGCAGTGCAATTAAAAACCATCAACACCCTCCGTTACGTTGTCCCATCAACACGTCTCAATTTTGAGTGTGAAGATAACCATTTCTTTTCCCCATCCCGTATGTACCCCACCTTGGGGGTCCAGATCCGAATGTGATGGAATTAAGCACGTCACTGAATGTGGGAAAGACATCTTTTTCTTGTCCTCCCTTGATTAAATGCCTCCGCATCGTATGTAATGCAGGAGTGTGTTGGGATGAAATTTGTACATGTCTTTTAGTGTTTCTATTATGGGCATGAGGAAGTAATTATACTGCAGGTCTGCTCTGTGTAGGCACTTAGTGGGAAGCGATGTGTTCTGGATTGTGTTGGTGTTGAGTGGAGTATATGCTGTGGAGTACTGCTGACATGCAGATGACGCCTGGAAAAGGTTGGCATGAAAGCGTTGGAGCTTGTGACAAGAAGAGCTGCCAAACAAGTGGGGAGCCTCAGAGTTGAGAGCAGAGCCTAAATATACAGAGCAATGGTGTGAGCCTCTCTCTAAGGGGTCCGTAAAGTCTAAGCAAAGCAGTCCTGAATTCACTATTGGGTGCCTTTCTGTCTGCAGGGAAACTTGTAAGGGTCTGCAAATAAAATAGGCCAGAAACCTTTGATATAAGTGGAGTAGTACCATCAAAACCATGATGTGTAACCAGCAGGTGGGCAGAAGACAGGACAGTATGATCCTGGCTTCCTCATTTAGAGGTAATTTGCTGGCCAGGGATAACATGCGATACAGGAGCCCATTGAGTCTCAGAAATGCATTGTACATGTAATAATATATGTCAGTGAATAGGTTAACATCATTCTCAGATTATTAATAAAGATAGCAGTCCCATAGCAAATGGGAAGAAAAAAACCAACCCATGCATTGTTTAGGTAAGATATTTCTTTCCTTAGGCATGTCTCCTGGGAAGACCTTGGTACTTATAAATGAATCTGCCGCCTACCTTATGTACCTTCATTTTAATGTGGGGATTGAGGAGGAGCCAGCTATCGGAAAACCAGCCAGAGATGGATTCGTTGGAAAGTTGCCACTAATTACTGTGGCGTCTGACAATTAGCTGTTGTTAAGCCTTTCCTTGCAAGTTCTCAAGTGTGCATCGGGAAACAAAAACAAGGACCTGGAGAAAGGCAAGAGTTGTCCTGTTGTCCTTGTAATGATCTTGTAAAAAAAAAAAAAAAAGTCCTGGGTGGTTGTTATTTTGTTGATCTTCCTAAAAGCAGAACACAGAGTTGATTCTGACGTGGTTCCTTTCTAGCGAAGCAGGCAGGATCTGATGCACCCAGAAGCTCTTTGGTTTTTTTTTCTGTTGAGCTCTGTCGTAGTCTGCAAACTTCTTACGCCTCTTGCCTATAAAACAGGTTTGAGGCTACCTTACTTCACAGGAATGCAGTGAATCAGTAACATCTGCAACGTGTTATTGTTCTAAGATTAATCTCAGAATTCTTGATAAAAAGTAAGATTTAATGAAGATAATAATAAAAAGATTCAGAGAAATCTTGCAGTTGTTTTCTCACATTTGCCTCCAGGGTCTTCTGACTTTGTTTTCACTTTGTGGCACTGATGAATAGCACCAAGCCTTTTGCAAGTGTCTCAAGGGTGTAGTTAGTGAGGAGTAACGATTGAGCTGGAGCTGGCAGATATCTCAAGGCTTTTGTACAGAAGCTAATTTGCCCCCACCCCACAGGAATCAGACCTGCTCTTTCTCTGGAAATGACTTTTACGTTTCCAGGACAATGATTATTTTGATTAGAAAGGCCAAGCAACACAATTATTTCTTTCTTGTCAAAGGAGTGTCGGGGAACAACATGTTTTTGCATCAGCTGAATGTCTATCTTGCTGAGCTTGCATTTCAGACGACATTGCTCAGGCAGCAAGGCCCAGAGCATCTTCCGGAGTAGTTGATACGAGTACGACCCAGGCTTTGCACCAACTTGTGTCTCTGTATAATTCCACTGACTTGGAAGGAGTGACATGTAATCTCTAGACAGATCTCGAGTCTGTTTTAATATGCATCTCTGATCTATAATACATGCGCAGACATGGCGATCCTTTTGGTTACCACTGAAAGCAGCTATATCTGGGACAGAAAGTGGCAGCTGTTTGACAAATGTAATAGAGTAGATATTATAAAAAGAACCAAAATGAATTTCCTCTTCTTAAAACTGATTAAAGCAAAGGCAGCATTGCCAGTGTTTCTTGTGAGCTTAGTGCTGCTTTGCAGGGCTGTCTTGCTTGGACTCTTTGCTGTCCCTGTACCTATTCTTAGCCAAAAGCTGTTGTGTGCATGTTGAGGGAGCGCTGTGTTAACTCCTACTGTGTACAGTCTATTTGGTGTTTATGTGGAGGGGATTATACCTGAGCTCTTCTGTCATCTCCCCCTGCTTCTATGCTTTATAAATCTTCAGGAAATAGACATTAACGTTTCCATAGTATCTGAGTGTATCGCAGTGCTTCTGCGATGCAGGGTAGTACTGCCCGGTAACTGTTGATGCCAGCCTTTGGATTCAGGATTTGAGACGTGGCTGAACTGATTCCATAGCCTGTTGCTGGAAGGGATGGCCTTGGTCTCTTTCCCCTCTCTCAGCTCCGCAGTACCTGTCATTTATATGATGCCTCAGTGAGGTGATTCATTTTGATAATCCAACAGCAAACTGCTTGTGGGTTTTTTGGGGGGAGGTGAGGGGTTCCCTTTGTAGTAGAATTGGGGGGGGGTGGGGGTGGAGGTTGCTAAGCACACCTTCTCCCCTTTTCTTACTGCTAGTTTACTGCCTTAATGATCCTGCATTAGGTTATTCCTGTTTTGAGTCAAACCTGGTTCTCCAAAGAGGTGGGTTATGAGCATTGGCAGTGCCCAAGGAGGAGACCCACTAACTTGGCAGGGAGAATATCTGTATTTTGATATTTTTACCCAGCTCTGGTACTCTGAATTTTGCTGCCCCAAGGCTGTGAGGGATAGATGCCTGGTAGGAGCTGGCCCCTTTCTGTTGCTCAAAAGGCAAAGCGAGAGGCAGAGCAGCGAGAAGCTGGGCTTGCTGCTGCTTTGCTGCTGGAGGGGATGGTGGGGATGGGTACCTGCTGCTTACGGAGGACAATGCCTGTATGTGGTTGGCCTTTATGACATAGCTGCTGTGCTATATCAGAGGTCTGCTCCAGCACTCTTTTATCTTTATTGCAAATCTGGAGTCTGCTCAGGACCAACGAGAGTAATTTAATGAAGCTGGGGGACTTGTTATAAATGAACACGCTGAATGGACAAGAATGGTTCACTGTTGTATATGACTATGAAGGTCACTAGAATAGGATGCTCATTTTTCAGTTCTTGTATGCTGCTGGGTGAAACCGAGGTTTGTGCTGACACACACAATTCCTGTTAATGGGGACTGGAGTTGCATTGAAAGAAGAAAATGCCCGTTTTGAAGGCTGTTTGGCAGTGAGACAACTGGAAAGGCGTGGTATTGGTACAAATCTTTCCAGACTTTGGCACTTTTTATTCTGAGGCCTTCTTACTATGACTTCTGCTCTTCTGTTATGAGAAGTGAAATTAATAATCTCCCTTATTTCCCATACATGGGAAGGAATGTCTTCATTCTGGCCCAAGTTTAACTGCAGATGAGATCTGGTTTGGGAGCTGCATTATGCAAATGCAGAGGGAAGGGAAGAGGAAGCACGACTGTGTAGCTTACTCGCTTTGAAATGCGGTTTTAATGGCTCCTTGGTATTCATATAATTATTTAACTGGCTATGTGATCCTTGGGATTATTACTCTTTCCAAGTAATAACTAGAGAAGTAAAGATACCTTGTTAAATTGGAAAAAAGACTAGGCATGTGTTGTTTTCAGTATTGCACTTCAGTAATTGTTTGCAATGACCTTTTGGAATCTCAGAGAGAAAATTTGTTTGCTTGACTTTCTCCTAGATCAGCTCCTGGCTATCTCGATATAGAGCAGAATTGAGTTGTTTTGTTTTTTTTAATTACATTCTGACAGCAAAACCTATTCTTCTGTGTGCAGTACGGTTCTGGCTTTCTTAAATGTTAAGCTGTCTTTAGCAGAACTTCTACAGATGTATTTTTCTGAAACTTTGGAGGGGTTTTGTGTTTGGGGTTTGGGGTTTTTTTTGATCAAGAATTGCTTGTCCTTGGTCTTATTTCAAAATAATGCTTATTTTATTTTTTTTAAGCTAAGGATAAAATTCTCACTGTATTTTTGAATGTCTAGAGGCGTGATGATGAAAGGGCTGTGGTTTGTTGTTGGATTTTGTTTGGGTTTTTGGTTTTGTTTTTGGTTGGCTGGGGTTTGTTTTGTTTGTTTTAGCTTAACAGGCTGTAATGTGATTATGTCATAGAACCTTACCAGGTTTAGGAAAAAAATATTTTTTTTCTTTTTTTTTTTTTTTTTTGCTCCAAAGTTTAAGCAAAAGTCTTGTGAAATCTTGTTCCTCGATCTCACTGGGTTGTGGTCATAGCCCACTGTGGGTTTTGTATGTAGAAAAACGTTGAAAATCTGAGAGGGCCTCACTCCACACAAACTGTGTCTCTGCATGAAACCTGCTTTGGGATGAGACCAATGGTTCTTCCTTTTACCCTTTCGAAATGTCTCTTCTGGCATTCTTCCTCTTTAGTCTCTAAAATCTGACAACTCTTGAGATCCAAGGGTCAGAAAAAGAGATTGTGTGGCATCTCTCAGATCAACTTGGTCTTTGAGTTTTCACGTGAGAGCCCATTGCACCGTGTGTTTTCTGACGTTGTACTTGGAGAGGCTGCGAGAGCCTGGTCCTTCAAATACACCAAAGAAAGCTCTGTGAAACAAGCATTAAAGAGTAGGTGCTGCAAAATTAGTGTTCTGCCACGTTTCTCAAAACAAAATTGCACTGATGGAGATCTGTGTCTCTCAAGGGAAAATAAGTCTCCAAAATGAGTGTCCAAGCTGGAACAGGAGAACAGGCACTGAAAATATCTCCAGTAGCTCAGTTTGCAGCTGATCCTTCCCTGCCTCTCAGTCTGGTCCATTAAGGCAGCATGGTATCTGGAAGGACTGAAATGCTCGAGTTACTTGCATAGATGACGGAAATGAGTGGAAGAATCAAATGGACCCAACCACATGTCTCCTTAGATCCACATTGAATTGGAGCGAGGTGAGCAGAAGCATGTATGATTTCAGCTCCCTAATCAGGCTGGGCTTTGCACATCATAACTTGAAAAAGTGGGCTTTTCATCCTTGAATCTGAATAGGGGTACTCTGTATTTCCTGCTAAATTCCAGATAAGATCTTCTACTGTTTGAACTTGCAAAGCAGTTTAGGTGTGTGCTTCCCTGCTTGCAGGGCTCCTGCAAAGAGTTTGATCCACCCCTTCATTTTGTTGAGTCTGTTAGGAATGATGTACCTCAAGCTGTGAACACAAGAATGGTTTAGCGTTAAAAAAAAAATCTTTAAAAAAAAAAAAAAATTCCCCCACAAACAGATGATGTAATGCCCAGGCTCCATGTTTAAACAGCAGCTAATTTGCCAGGGGATAAACCAGAGTTAAATCTGTCAGGCTTTCTAATTCCCAGATTCAGCAGAGCTTTGTTCTTTGTGCTTTCAAATGCAGGATACTTACGTGTGTCCACTGCTGTCGGTGTGATTTCCTTCAGCTTCTGCAGCTAGAGTTTGTCCAGGGGCAAGAGAAAATGTTGCTATAAACCTTTTGTTGCTATAAACCTTGATATGTATCTTTTTAAGTTTTACTTGGTGACTGAATTAGAGCAAAACAAAACAATCTCATTGGTGAGCTGCAGCACTGCAAAACGGGGTTTCTTCTGAATTTGGATCTCGTGTCTTTGCAGGCACTTTCCTTTCACCAAGCATGGTTAGCTCCCTGCAAGGTCCCAGGGACACTGCTGGGTGTGAAGCTCCTAGCTCTGCAGCTGGTTTGGGCTGCATACGGTCTGTTTACTTGGTGTTTGGACTCTCCTCTCCCAGGCAGCTATGTACAAAACAAGGAACACTTAGTTTTCACGCATGTAGCTTTGTTTTTTATGAGCAGCTTTCTCTGCTGATGGCAGCTCTGACCCATGTAATACTTCCTATCTGCTGACAGGAGGGGACTTACTGTGGTTGGCTGTGTAAGAGTGAGGTTTGTATCAACCCTTTTTTTTTTTTTTTTTTTTTCCCCTGGGATGCTCTGTTTGTTAGGATTTTTCACTGACCTGTTCCTTTAATCTTCAATTTTGGCACCATCTCCCAGGGCTCGTGTGAGCAAAGAGCTTTGCCAGCTAGCAGGATGAACCAGCACATGCAACGGGGTTAAGAGAGATCCAGAAGCTTTGGTGTCTGCCTGTGATGATGGAGGAAGGAAGAAGATGCTATCGCAAGAAACTGAAATGGCAGTTAAAGGAATCACTTCTATGTTCTCTAGCTTTTTATATTGAAAAGAGAAAAAGTCTTCTAACTTGGAGCAGCTCTGTGTGAAAGTTGACACAATCTGGGGCCAACCTGTTTCTTTGTGATGTCATTAACCAACTTGGCATGCTGGGTGGTTTCAGCAGTTTTTCCTTCCTTTAAACAGTGCTGGCAGAAAACGCAGAGCGAGTTGCGCTGATGCTGCACTTGGTCTGGAGATGTTGCTCTGGAAAACAGTCACTTTGGGAGAGATGACATCTGTGAAGAGACGTTGCTGACTCACAGCATCGATATCTGCTGGGATGTGCTTGTTTTAAACAACTGGATTTCAGAAGCTTATAAAAGTTGCAGAAGGGGGTGGGAAGCTGAGCGACTGTCCTGAAATTGATGGTTTCTTAGTTTTGCTGTGGTTTCTGCTGAAAACCAAGGGTTAAGAGTAGTGGACTAGTTGCAATTTATGGTGAAGTTGTGCTTGATCTGTTCTCATTATTATTTTATTCCTCACACTGCTTGCTGACTTGACTTCCTCCTCTTTGGCATTATTTTCACATAAATCCCTTTCCTCAGAATTTCCTTGTTCTTTGCCAGCTGTGGTGCAGCTGTGAAGATACCAGAAAACATTAACCGCCCTTAAGAACTGCTCAGAGATGCATGGTTTTGCAATGGAGACTGGATTTAACTGGAGCTCCTTGTATGGGCTGAATTGCCCTATAGCTAGCAGTGATGGGGATGTGTTGAGAAATTGTGGACTGGTTCAGACAACAGGCCTTTTGTTTGATTGCCTTAGCAACCCTGCCTCTCTGAAAGACGAGATGTTCTCACTCACGCATAGTGCTGTTTGCAGGAAGGCTGCTTGTTTCTCATGAAGCAGGCCTGATCTCAGGAGGCTCTGGTCCTTCTATTCCCTCAGCCCCTTTTTTTGGACAACGGGAGGTCTCCAGCCAAAAGTTGTCTGTGGTTATCTAGTGTTTGTCCCCCAAATCCCAAGCAGCGTGTCCTGCTGTCTCTCATCCTTTGCTATGTTTGCTCCTGTGGGCACAATGCATTGCATTTAAATAAATTGTAGTCCTTGCTAAATATCTGTCAAATATTGACTTAGTCTGTGGTGTGAGCTGAATAAGCTGAAATTAATGGTGTAATTCTAGCTTGTTTGGCACCTGTGTACAGGCAGTTTCATTGCAGATGGGAGAGGAAATTAAGATCTTACCTTGACTCCATCTCAAGGGGACGAAAGAGAAGCCTTGGGCTTATAATGGCGGTAAGGAAAGACTTGGCAGAGATGTGGGGGGGAGTGTTTGTAAAGATGTTGTTTGAGGGTGATAAAAACTCTTCCTAATGAGTGAGGTCATAAGACAAAATTTAGGAGTTGTTGTTAATTGTGTGCAATTACAGATGTCTTGAAACGATCTCTTGTGTTCTGGTCCATTGCCATACCCCTGGGATAATTTTTCTTAATCGGTTGAAAATGAGATCCAAAAAAATGAGACAATCTGGCTGGCTGAGGTTTCAGCATAGATCAGCAGACACAATGCTGGTATCTGCTGGCTTCATGTGCTCTGTGGAAGCTTTACCCTCTGTGGAGATAAGGGTATCTAGAAAGAGACCGTGGCATCCCCTTTCCTTGGGTTGAGGAGATACGAACAACTCCACGTGTTTTTGAGATGCTACTGCAAAATGACAAAGCACTGATGCGTCCAAGCAGTCAAAGAAAAGGAGATGCGAAGAGCTGTCTGAAGTCATACGAGTCATCTGAATGAACTGATGGCAGAACTGGAGCGAAAATGTGCAACTTCCCTTGTCTTTCAGAGCTACTGTGGAGCCTGTCCCTCAGACTCCTGGGAAGCTTGTGGGGTTTTTGAGGCTATATTTGAGGGGTTTGTTGGTGGCATAAATGAGTCTTGGGATTCAAAACAATAAAGATGCAGCTTCAGGACCAGTCCCGCTTGAGTGACCATAGGAATCTCACTGCTGGTACTGTGAATCTGGTGAAAGCTTGTGTAAATGGTGAGCTCATGAATTGTTTGTGGTTTTTTTGTTTTTTTTTTTTAAAGACACCTTTTTTCTTTTCACCCCTCTAGCTTTTTGCTGCAGTTTTGATTGAGGCAGTAACATCTCCATTGTAGCTTTCAGCTTCATGGGAGCTTTATGCCTACAATTGATCAGTTCCTAGCTGATCTTCAGTAGCCCGGAGAGCAAATGTAGTGCAGTAATTTCATTATATGCTAAAATATTTATCGTATTACTGTAAAGGTCATTGACAGTAATGAAGGCTCAGTACAATACAGTCCTGCATCTTTGCAGAGATGGTATCTGTCACCACTCTCTCTTGAGAGCAGTGTCCCTTAAAGTACCTGGAGTAACTTATCCTTGGCACTTGCTTTTGACATACATGCTTGGATCTTCCATAGGTCAATAAATAGCTGTTATAGTACATTTGGAAGTTAACAGCTGTATTTAGTTTTGTTGTGTGTACTCCTGCAGGCAGGCATAAAGGCTAGAGCAGGAAAGGAGTCTTGTACTTTTTTGCTTGATTTAAGTAATTCGCAGAGTTGTATAATAAAATCTCCATGATCTTATTTCCATTAAGATTATAGTAATCTAGAACTGTTATTAATGCTGAAGGGCATTTTTGCTCCTACACGTGTAGGAGTGAATTACTTGTTGCATAACATGATGTGGAAAGATAGCAATGAAAAGGCTTCTCAGCAATGAGGTGGGCTGTGTTTTGCCTTCCCCTGAACCACAAAATGAAGTATCATTTGGCAAATGGATTTGGGGAGTGCAAGGAACCTCTCAAACCATTTTCACAGGTGCATGAGTGGTGGTGCATGACTGTTCCCTGTTGGAGGGCTCTGAATGGTGTAGGATGTATGACTGACCTATTTGCTGATACTTTCAGCACCTGGCTAGGATTAGTTGTTCAGCCAGCTGATTCCCAGTTCCTTCTTATAATGGTATGTCTTTAAGCAACAGTTAGGTGATTGGATGCTGAGGAGCACTTTGGAGTCTGGCCTTGCAAATACAGCTTGTTAATTGAAGCTATGCTCGCTGTCAAGGCTGCCTTTTTAAGTTCTGCTGTCTGTCCTCTTAACGATATTCCAGTCTCTCTGGCTTCTCATTCACTGCAGATGAGGCTCTGACTGCAGTCTGCCTCTGATCCTCACTTTGTTAGACAGGGACTGCGATTTGTCTGCCAAGCAGCGGCTGCTGGCATGCACATTTGTCACCTGTGGCCACTCCTCTTGCTGTGATGGGCTCTTTCCTTGTCGCACCGAGAGTTTTGCTAATTGGAAGTGAGCATTGAAGGGGCTGCGTTCATTGTTCGGTGTCACGAGTAAGCTCTTTGCCTGAGTATGCGTTTCAGGCAGCTGCATGAGGTTCAACAGCTTTGTCTGTCTTGATCAGACAGATCTCTAGATAATCTAGCAAATCTCTTGATTATGAGGGTGGAAAATAATATGCTTTGATTTACAGATGTTGCTGCACAAAAAGTGCTTCTGTAAATTCTCTGGCAATATCTGGGTGTGTTTGGCATCCTCAATTTCTGAGTACATCCATTTTCTGAACATATCCTGAATTTCTGCATGCTTTTCTGGACAGGGTAGGCAGTTGCTTGCACATGTGACATGGACAGCCGGTTTACAAAGAAGCAGTTTATTAATAATTTTTCAGTAGCATTTTAAGCCAAGTTGAGGGATTACATTGCGTCAAGAGTCCTTGAAGTTTATGATAAAAGAAAAGACAAAGGACGGTAGAGGCTATTGCCTTATGTCTGATTTTACAGGCAGGGTTGAAAAAGGGAAGGAGATAAAAGTATATTTTGAATTAAATCCTCTAAGCACCTTTTCCTTCTCTCCCTCAGGAAGCTGTAGACAGACTTGAAACCATTTTCTGGTGTCTGTACATCTGTGAGTGGTGGAAGGGGGAAAGAGATGCAGCAGGCATGCGTAATCTCACATCTGTAGCTCCTGGTGACTGTTCTGGTGAGGGCGCACCAGCAGCAGGAGTGATGGAGTTATATGTGAAAGGGTGTTGATGTATCTTCTCCTTTTGGGCATGTAAGATTTCCTGGTTATAGACTGACTGACAGATACGCAGAAGATTAGGGAATGTTTTCACAACCCCTTGAAGCTGTGGTAGGCTAGAAAAAAAAGAGGTCCTGTGGTCTCTCCCTCCCCGCTATGTGGTAGACCAGATTGGGAAGTGATCAGATTGAATCTAAGCTTTCCTCTTGTTTGTGAGGTTAGTTGTAACCTTGGTTTGCTGTGCAGCCATGCTCTGCTTTTGCTGGGACAAAGAAGAGGAGAGATGATGGGAGGGTAGAAATACTCTGGTTGTACTTTGAAGTACTAATGAATTTATGGTGTTAGCTTCTTTGCTGTTTAAGGTGAGGGCAGTGTCTGAGTGGGAGACATTAGGTTGGGAGTCTTGTACAGATGTAGTTGTCTAAAAAGTTGTGGGCTTTCTGTTTTGTTTTCTTTCTCTGAGATCCACTTTATAGTCAGCAGAGAAAAACAACCATTTCTGTAGTACAGTTCATTGTGTCCTAAGTACACATCTTGAACCAATCAAGTTTTATGTGCCCCAGAAGTGCCTGCTTCTTTAGCTAGCTGTAGAAAGAGCCAGACCAGCTAGTTTAGGTGCAGTGGTAATCGGTTGCGGCCAACTGCGACACCTTATCAAATGAGAACTGGTTTACTCAAGGCCAAACCTTGGGTGCTGGGTAGTTCTGGAGACTGTACAAGCTCCTCGTAGTTGCAGCTTCCTCCTTCTGAGAAGAAGGACGAGCTGTTGTGGTTGCTGGCTCTGATTATACCATGTGGTAGCAGATCTGAGGTTTGAAGCGTGTTCCTGGCCATTTCGGTGAAAGTCGTTGTGTGATGGTTCAAATATCAGTGAAGGAAGTTGAAGGGCTTTGTTATGCTCTCCTGACCCTGGAAAGATTGGCCTGGTTTGTCATCTGTGATCCATCTGGAAGGGAAAGGTCCAGCTAGATGGGGTGCTGTCCTGGTAGCAAGCTTGGAGGAGTCTTACTGCACTAGCGAAGAAGGGAACAAGATAGTGCAAAGGGTCTTTTCCCAGTGGTTTTTATACCTCTGATCAGTTGTGCATAGGTGGAAGAACTCACACTGAAAACGACCACAGAGCTTTTTGTTTTAACTCTCTAACTTGAGCCTAGATCATACAAAGCAAACGCTCCGAGCCTGTGAAGGGGGTTTTGTGGAGGAATAAAGCTTATTGTCAGCTTCGGTGTTCAGACCCTTGGGAAATTGTGACCATTGTCTGGGCTATTATTGCTTAATAAAAGCTTTGCATTTCCTCATTCAGGGTCTTGAAAATCTAGTTCTGTGCTTTTAAAAATAACTCAGCGTGAGCCACGATTGGGAGCATTCACAGAGGAAATTCTTCAGCTGTTTAAAACAAAGTGAAGGGAGGGAAAAAAAGCCCTCCTTAAAGCACTTTTACTTGTCTGTGAAGACTGAGTGTGTCCAAGCTGTGCTTCTGCTATCTGGAGGAAGCACATTGGGGTGAGAGCCTGTTTTTGCTCCTGCTGAAGATTTGTTTGCCTGCAACCTTCAAGGATTTGGAGTCCAGTGCTATCCCAGCTGGACGAACCTGGGCTGGTACTGGGTCGGACGCACTGAATGCATCCTCTTGGGATGGAGGGGATGGTGCACCTCTTGTGGATGAGTATCTCTGGGCAGGTGGGTGGACTGTTATTCACTGATGGGCTTGATGCATTTTGTGCTTGATGCAAAAGGCAGGAAAATGTTTTTCTTTCTGCTTGTAACAGAGGCTACTCCAGAAAGGGTAATTTTTAGCAAATTGAAAGTCAGTCACGCACTGAAGGATGTGGAGTATTTGGGGCACCTGCCACTGCAGGCTCTGCACTGGCTTTGGGGCACTGCCTCTGTGCAGATGACTACTGGGGGGTGGCAGAAATGGAGCCAGCATGTATCGCATTTAGCCTCAGCACTGTTGAGATGCTGGGCAGGGGTGTTTTGGGTTTTTTCTTGAACCAGCCAGCGCTGGGGTGAGGAAAGGGGCAGAGGAGGGAGTGCTATGGGCTCTGCAGTGTGCATCAGCCCTGAAGTTGGCTTATCTGTTGTTTTTGCTCTTGTGGACTTCTGCTGTGAGGTTGTAGTCCTGCACAGAAGCCCCTGAGCTATTTTGCAAATCCAGTTTTGCTTGTTTCTTTCCATATGTGTGTTCTTGGGTTTATTTTCTTTCTTGTGTGGAAATAATTGTATTGCTTGTTTCTTATGTTCTGGCTTTGACTATGAGGACAAATGTATTCAGGTTTTTTTGTGTTTTGGTGTTTTGAGCTCTTTATCCTTCTACAGCAAGCAGTGCAGTTTCTGCTGTTAAAATATTCTGGACAGCAGTTGCTGCCCACGTACAGCACAAATGTGTTTAGTGGTTGTGAAGCATGCTTGCTCTGGGTGTGCCGCCTTGTTTTGTTCAGTGCAAGTGTCCACGTATATGATTTGCCATAATTTATCATCGCCATTAAGCTAGGGAGGTATCATTTTCATTAGTAATTTGTGCTTTGTGCAGGCCAGAATTACATACATTGACTCTTGATTTTGAAATAAGCTTTCTCTTGGAGTTGCGTGTTTCTTGCAGGACAGAGGCCACAGCATGAGGAGGGAGCTGCCTGGGTTGACACTGGGCTACAGCAGTGTCATAGAAGACGCTCAGTAGTGAAGAAGCTGATGGCTGGGATATCAGCTCAGTTTTACCACGGAGATAGGAAATGAATTTGGGCAGAATATGCCTCTTCTGTGCCTCAGTTTCTCCACTGGAAAATACAGCATGACTTGCCTTTTCACTGCATTGGACATCTTGCAAACTCTTTAAACTCTGTGTAATGAAGTCAGAAAACATACAAATATGAGCATTTGAGAAATACCTTAACTGCAAGGTGTGGTGAGATCCTAGCGCCAGACTGGTGAAAAGCTTAGTGTTGGTGTGTTTCCAAGCTGTGCTCAAGCAAGCACTGAGATGCCTTAGATATGGTATGCCGCGAAGTTCAGCGTTAGTTGGACCTTTTGCCTGCAGGCAGTGCTGAGAGCAGTTTCTTTTCCTTAGAAAGGATAGAAGGGGTTTGTGAGTATGTCTGCGTGTTTATTAGGAGCAAGCAGGAGTTACCCTTCTTCCTTCTTACTGTCTTCTGTAGTGTCTGTGATACGCACAAGTGTGTGTGATGCAAGAGAATGGGGACAAGACACAGCCCTGCAGTAGCTAAATCCTGTCACACCTTTGTGTGGATTGGTATTACTTGCAATTTTCTAGGTCATGTGTACCATTAAAATAATTTCCATGCCTGTGTTTGGAGAATCTACTGTGCCTATTTTCGTTTATACCCATGTGACTGATCCAGGGCCATATGTTAAGAATATAACTGCCTTTTTTTTTTTTTTTTAAAACCGTTGGTGTCTAAATATATCTAATAAAAATGCAGACTGGAGCTCTTTAATGAGGCAATAAGTCATTCCTGCCTCTCTTCTTTTTAAGACAAAACCATCTCACACACTGGCTTCTTTTTTGTATGGGCTTCTGCTTTGCATTTCTACACATTCATCATAGCATGAAGCCTCTCACAAAAGGCAGTAAGAAAAGACTGCTGAACAGACCGTTTTGGCGTGCATAAACCTGGACTCTTGCAAAGGGAAAACCCTGAGCTTTAGCGGGGGAAGCCACAGGCTGTGTGTGAGTGTGTGTGATGATAGAAAGTGTTTTGGGGAAAAATAAAAAATGTAGTGCTGAGTAAGTTTAGCATGGTCTTGAATTGTGCAGCTAAGAACAGGAGCCATTAGGAAGCAGTTTGCAAGGGCAAGTATTTCCAATTTTGTTCCTTCCCTTTGCCAAATTTAAGTGATTGTTGGAAGTTTCTGCCATCTGATGAAAAATCTTTTTTTTTTTTTTTTATTGCTGGCACGAAACTTCTTGGTTAAGCCAGTGGTCAAGGTTGTGTGCAACAGCGTGAGTGGCGGCTGGGGTGCATATGGCACTGCTGGGCACTGATGTACGGATCTCTATATGGTTCTGGTTTTGAACCTTTGGTTCTGGGAGGAAATAGCTCTGCTACAGGAACAGCTCTGGTTTGCAAGTACACTGCTGCGCATGCTGCTCCAGCAAATGTACCATGGTTGTGGTTTGACAGCTGAAGTCAAACTACGACTGCTAAATCAGATTACGCTTGCACATAGTGTCTGGGTGTGAAATCCCGGGTGGCTGAGTGGCACCGTCACCGACGCACCGCTGTGCAGTTGCACAACATGTTTTCTGGAGCGGCAGAGTTGTCTCCCCGAGTTGCCGTGCCTGAATGCTCATTTGCGTCCCAGTGCTGCCGCTTGCTGCTTCTGCCAGGACATCTGTTCGTGGGTTTGTCCTGTAAACTGCATAGCTGAAATGTCCTAATCGAGGAAAAGAAAAGATGTGCTTGTTTTGGAAGGGCTGCTTCTTTTTTTTCACTGCCCACAGGTTGATCCTGTATGTGGTCAGTGTGGTCACAAGCTCTAAGTCGGAGCCCCGCTCTCCTTTTGCTAGAGAAGCCCCACCATGTGGCTACACACCAAGATGTGCTTCACCAGGCTTACAGAGGAAGAAAAGGAGAGGGAGCCTTAGCAATTCCAAGTTGTGATTGCGGATTGAAAGGCAATACTTTGGCATATAAAACAATAGATCAGTGAGTCATTGTTTAACCATGAAGTGTGTCAGAACAGCAGATAAAAGTTGATGAGTTCTCCAAATGCTGGCCCACATGAAAAGTTTCTGAGAGAAGATAGTCTGGGTTGTGTTTTTTAATTTAATGCTCTCTTCAGATAGGCAGTCAAACCCTACTAATCAGATTTAGCAGGGCCTTGCGTAATAAGAGGTGCTTTATTTATAGGCTGCACATTCACTCATAGACATTGAGGCACAATGATAAATTATTTAGCTATAGATATCCAAAGAAGTGAGCCAGGTGCCTGCTGGGCTGCGTTGTCTCTCTGCTTCCCAGCTTTGCCTGTCCTCTCGGTGGCTAACTCACAAAATCCATCTGTTTGCAGAAGTGGTTTCTCAGTTATTAATGTTAATTAGTGAGGTTCTGCTCTGTGACTATTCCTGTAGTNGGTATGATCACTGCCCTAGTCCTGCTGGCCACACTATTCTTGATCCAGGCCAAGATGCCATTGGCCTTCTTGGCCACCTGGGCACACTGCTGGCTCATGTTCAGCCGGCTGTCCACCAGGACCCCCAGATCCTTTTCTGCCAGGCAGCTTTCCAGCCACCCCGCCCCAAGCCTGTAGCGTTGCCTGGGGTTGTTGTGACCAAAGTGCAGGACCCAGCAGTTGGCCTTGTTGAACCTCATACTATTGGTTTCAGCCCATCGATCCAGCCTGTCCAGATCTCTCTGCAGAGCCTTCCTACCCTCAAGCAGATCAACAAATGCTGTGTAATTTGGTGTCAAAACATACAAAGTGCTAAGCTCTTCACCCGTGTAATGAGCGTGTATATAGCTGTATTGTTAATTAGCTGCATCCCTCCAAGGATGTGTGCCCCTCTTGGGAATGGTAGTTTTGGTGTTTAGCTGCTTGTGGTAGTTAGAGCAAGGCCCCTCTGAGACTCGCTTGCAGACTTGTGCTGGAGTCAAGTTCTGAGATTTTCAGGCTTTGTTTTAATCATTAGTTTCTCCTCTGTGCATTCTACTTACTGAACAGTGCAGTTTCTAATATTAGTTATTTTCAGATTTGCCATTAGTACCTTGTTTTAATCAGTGCCAACAAAGCACCTGACTTGATATATGCTCCAGGTAGGGGTCAGGATTTAAGTGTTCTTCAAAAAAGCTTTTATGCTACAATAATGGTGCTCCTTGTGCTGACAGCAGTTTTATATCTCTGCCTTCTAATAACCATCCTGTGATACCGCCTTCTTCCGACTTACACAAACAACTCTGTTCCAAGGAGAAATTTTCCCCTGAAAATGTAGAAGTGCCATTTGTTCTGCAAAGTCCAACTCGGGCTTTATTATTGCTCTGATTTAATATCCTTGCTGATGGGATGCTCCCATTGTGGGTGTAACATCTGTGAGAGATACCTTCTCTCTGTAACTTGGTAGAAAAATCCTCACACGCACCCCACCCCCCACCTTGTTTTAACACTGAGGGCAATAGAATGGAAGAAAATGATACTCTTTGCTGTACAGGTAAATAATTTGGCTGTAAATGAGAACCAAGTTATACTTCAATTTTTATGTGTGTTCAGGATGAAAAAGCAACATGACATCAGCAGGTCTTTCCAGAAGAGGAGGGTTGTTCTCAAATATGTATGCTTTGTCCCTAGTTTTACGTTTTCAGTATCATCCAGAAAACTCTTGGTTTTGCCATTTGATTATAATTTGCATTTAGATTGGCTGCCTGAAGGGGAGTCGCTTGCAAGGGGAGATGGGGCTATATGGCTCGAGTCTCTTGCAGATCTGGCTGAAAGTAATGGCATTTACATAAAAACCATTAGCTCTGTTATTGATAAACATGAAAGGCATCCATTTCATTTAATTTTCTGATGAGGAGTCTTTAATATAAGCATACAATAGCACTGCAGTAGTAACGTTCCTGCCCCCATCCCTCGTTAGTGACCTCTTGTTGTTTTAAGGGCAAGTTTTGATTGGGATTTTGTTGGTAGGGAGCTGTGGAGTTATTTCTATTCCAATTCACTGAAGTAGCCAGTTGTCTTACTACATCGTAGGGGAATTATTTAATGCACGTCTTAAGAGGTGTCTCTATTAATTGCACGGGGATTTAATGTCTCCCTGAAGCATAATTGGTCTGTGTGATGTATACTAACATGTATGTCTAGCAATGGGTTTTCCTTTTGTCTGCATCCCAGCGCCATTCTGTGGGTAATCTTTTGTTTAATCAAAACGGGTTATGCAGAAGTTCAGTGGCTCCTTATTAAGGGGATAAAGTGCGTTGAAACAACAAGTCTATTAAAGGAACTTTTTGGTGCATGCTAAATGACATCCCATCTAATCCTTCAGGACTGTGACTTGACAAAGTAGTTTTTGTGGCCAGTGAGGAAGAACTTGTTTTCCTGTGTAATGCTCCTGACCACGTGTGTAATGGTGCATTGGTGTTCAGCATGTGTCAAAAAGAGCTGTGATTAACTGTCTCTGTAGTAACTGGTTTTGTGTAGCTATTGCTGCTACTATCTTACATCTTGCTTTACTCTTGCACTGGATCAGGTCTGACCTTCTTGAGAGCCTCCAGAGGCAGCTGGTGCCATAGTTGTTTTCAAACATCACAGCATTTACTTAAGAGACTTTGCTGTGAGCTTTGCAAACTCCTTCAGTTCTTGACCTCAATGTTGTGGGGGTGTGCGTCTGTGTCTGTTTTGCATTGCTTAGCTGGCCTACTTCTTTATTTTTTTTTAATTTTTTTTTTTAAATTTTCTTTTTGGTCACTTTGTCTATATTTACAACTTTTTTCCTCTCTAATAGGCTCCAGACAAACCAGTAGAGAGTTTGGTACAGAAGAGCGACAGATTCCAGTTTTCCAGTTGATCACCTTGTACAGTGAGTATCTTAAGATTTCAAGAATAAGATTTTTCTATAGTGCCTAATGTTGGCTTAAAATTGACTTCACTGGGAGCAGCATTAAGTCTGCATGCTTGGACAATGTTGTCCTAGAAATACAAGCTCCCTTGGCTTAACTCTTGTTTTGGGAGAAGTAGATGTTGACAGCTCCAGCTCCTTTTATCTGAAGTGATATAAATTTTATTTGTATCCCACTTCGAGTAGTGTGCACGTTTCAGCAGAGCGGAGAACTGATGCAGTTATGTCTTGTACCTGCTCAAGGCTGCGGGGAATCAACACTGAAGGTGTTGCCACATAATTTAGCAATGTGTCATGTGCGGCTTCCTGCGCTGCAGAGCAGAGGAGGCTCTAGGGTCAGGAGAGCAAAGGTTCACCTTCTCTATTCCAGCCTTGTTGGAGGTGAACTCCTTGAGGAGAGTGGGTGAGGGACCTGCCACGGCACATGTAGGGGTTACTCATAAAGGCGTGCTGTGAAATCAGGCAAACGAGGCTTGGCTTGACTTGTGGGCTGGAAAGGGTAAGAAAAAAGAACTGGAAAGTGTTGCCTAGTTCATGGTAAAGATGGCAGATTTTTTCTGGAAGTAGAGGAGAAAATCATTATTTCATGGGGAATTTTTACACATTAAAATACCTTGCATGCATGCTAATGGGCTGTAATAACCAGCCCATGCTTTATGAGGTGTCTACAAATATCTTTAAGCTGGCTACTGTGAGGGACTTCAGTAAGGACTGGTTCCTTGGAACATCTTGGCCCATCTGGTGCAGTGGCACGGCCAAACTGAAATAGTTAACTGCCTACTGTAGGTGTTAGGAAGCTGGGAGGACACTCTGCTTCTGGGTGAAATGCAGGCACATACCTAGCAGATGAGTGTGGGAGCTGCACTGATTGACTGAGACCACTGCACGATTAAGTTTATTCTAACAGTCCTAGCAGGCGACTCCCCTAAGGATAACGTGGGATGATGAATTTTAAAACTGAGTGTGTTTGTTAACAAAAGACAAGGACAAAATAATACACTTTGAGACTGGATTGTGTCATCAGGCCGGTTTAAATACATCCTGGGAGCAGGGCAGAGAATTCCTGTGCTTCTGTGCAAGAAGGAGGAAGAGGCTTACTTGTTTGTGGCTTCTTAACTTCTCTTATATCTGACCAGTATAGCGTGACATGCAGGATGTCCTTGGTCCAGATGTTCTATTCCTACTTACTAGAACATTGATTTAGCTTGTTATGCTTCTGGATTCAGAGCAGTCTTTTTACCCTACTTCTGTTATGTGCTGAACGCAGAGAGGACCCTCCTTTCAGCTGGTACATAGCTACTGTAACTAACGCAATGGTGAATAATAAAACTGGAAGTAGCAGAGAGGTCATATGAAGAACAAATGACACCGTTATTGACCAACGGTGCCATCGTGCCATGGTCTTAATCGACAGATCTAATCCCAATGTGTGTTTAGAGTCAGATCTGCTGACTTCAGTAGCTAAGATAAGTCAATACCATTGAATTCTCTTTCTCCTTGCATATCTTAAGTAGAACATAGTAAGTTGCAGCCTGACAGCTGTGCGATCCGCAGAAGGCCACAGGGCTGCATATGCTTCCCTGAGGGCATAATTTGGCCTGCAGAACATTTATTATGGCTGGTGTCATGTGCAGCAGGCTCAGCATTGACCTTCAGAAACTGTTACGCATTTGAGGGGCATGATGGCTGGAAGAATGAACATAGGAGACAAGGATTTCAGGTTTGGAGTCCTTTTGTAGGGCAGAAGACTGATTAAAGCAAGAAGACTGCATGTTTGAATTGAGGTCAGTAGGAGATAGCTGAGCGAAGCGCTGTTCTTGGCAGTGAGCTGGAATGGAAGAGATGCTAGAAACACGGTCTGTCTATGATTTTCATGGACCAGAATGGGAAAAGAACCTGTTTCAAGGGAGTCCTTAACAAGTCATTCTTATGCAAGACTGTCTCTATGGCACTAAATATCTAAATAACTGAGCTGCGACTGAAATATAAAAATATTTTTGAGAGACTCATCTTCAAGCATCACCTGAGGCTTCCCGGCTTGGCAGCAAAGCTAAGTATTGCGGGAGAATGTGTTGCAGGTGTCTTCCTATGAGGATGTGGCATCATCTATATGAACGTGCGCGTAGGTCTGATGCTTCCTGTGCAACCACCGGGCTTAGCTGTGTACGTCCTTGTGTGGTCTTTGTCTGCTCACAACTGCAATTAAGAAGGCTATGCAAGAGCGGTTAGTTTGGTATTGTAAGGAGGATTTGTGCTGCCTGTACCTCCTGCCGGCAGTCCTCCCGAGGAGCACTGGGCAGTGAGGGAGAAGAATTCCTGCTTCTTGCTGCTGCTGTTCTCAAAAGATGCTAAAGACTCTTGCCTGCTTCATTAAAAACTCAGAACATGGCAAACAAACACCTGAGCTATAGGAGGCCAGAGGACTGCCCTGTCTCCAGCAGTGGCTGGTAGAAACGGCCTTCCTCTCACATCAATTTGTTTAGCTCTTATTTCAACCCATATGTGCTTTTGGCCTCTGTGCTATTACCAGGCATTTCGAAGTTTAACTATAACTTTGTGTGATCAGCCACCTCCTTTTGGTAACCAAACCTGCCACCAACTAGTTTAATAAGCTCCTGTTTAGGGAATTATTGTTTGCATGTTTGCCAATTCCACGCTGGTTTAGGTTCTGTAGATCCCTGGTGTCCCCTGTCAGAGGTCTCTTTTCCGCACAAAAACGTCCTAATTAATTCAGCTGTCCTTACAGAAGATGCTGCATGTCCTTGACCATCTTCATTACTCTTCTGTCCTCTTTCCTTTTGATGGTAACTTTTGGTCATGGTGCATGTCTTCTTTTTTTTTTTTCTTCTCTCCTCAAATGTTCTTACAGTCCTACTTATTAGAAGCTTGAAAGAACCATTAGGTTTCTGAGGGCCTGTCCTTTTGCTTCAGTTCTCTGTATTTATAACCCCAGAAAAGAAACTAAGAATTTTGTATGCTCCACATAATAATAAGCCATAGACTTTTTTTTTTCTAAAAAGCGGAAGTTTGTCTAATCTAAAGACTCTATCAGAAAAGCTATAAATAAACCTGATACGTTTTAGTGCACTGAGTCACTAGAACAATATAGTATTTAACAAGGAGCCCTGGCAGACATGGTATGGCTTTGTGCTAAAGCTGTCAGCCAGGATATGAGATGTATCTCTGTATCCTGCAGCAATTTCATGAAACTAAATGGCTGCTGGTGTGTACAGCATCTTCTAAATGGGGACAAGAAACACTCTGGATGTTAAACCTTCTCCCCTTCTCCATTGGTAAGAGGGGAAATTATATGAAAAGAGAGAATTAGTCTTATTTAGGTAAATAGAAATCAGTGTCATCAAATGGGTACTGGTTCTGCAAGTGAAAGGCATGCCCCACCATCCCCCGTGCTTTGCATAAGTGATATTTATTTCATTAGAGCTGTGACTTCCAAAAAGTAGATCTGGAATACAAGGTGATTAAAGTCTTAACATCCAGGGTTGTAGTCACAGGTCTGCAGTGATGGTCTGCAGACTGGTATGCCTGGGGCTGTGACAAGTCTGTGGTTTTATATATCTGCCCTGGCTTTTGTGCTGCCCTAAGGTGAATCATGGCTCCTCCCACAAGGGTGGTTAAAGTCCTGCCCTGTGGGCAGCCTGGGAAACCTGGGCCTCAGTTCAGCTAAGGAACACTTGGGTGTTTTCCTCTTCCTCAGCACTGAGTCAGAGCTCCATGGATCACCCATAGCAGTCTTTCTCTATGTGAGGCTTATCTTCTGAGTCCCAGGGCATGCTTCCCCACACCTCCCAGCTCCACAGCTATTCCTGCCACTGGGCTTTTCTCCCTCTTTCCTCTCTGGCACCTTCCCAAGTGCTTCTTTCCTGCTTTTAAAACCAAAGAACCCACACAGTCATTCGGGCCTGTCTGTGCTCTGCTGGTGGCTTTTGTTCTGTTTGGAGAAGCCAAAGGACCTGACTTCTGTCTGCCTCAGCCAGCCCTTTGTTTCAGGGGACCCATAGAATTGTTTAGGTTGGAAGAGACCTTTAAGATCATCTAGTCCAACCATTGACCCTACTCTACCAGGTCTGCCACTAAACCATGTCTCCAAGCACCACATCTACATGACTTTTAAACACATCCAGGGATGGCGACTCAACCACCTCCCTGGGCAGCCTGTTAAGCCCATGTTGATCACCATTAGGGTATGGGTATGGTTAGGGTATGGTGACCGCATCTGCCATACCAGTACCATACCAGAAGCCCTGCAACTCTTCTGTACTGGTCCATGGTATCACAGTACTGTAAACTAGACCTACAGGTGTGTGCCAACCAAGTCCTTATAGCAGTTTTCTCCTGAAGCAGCTGGTGTTGCTACTGTGTCCGGGAAAGTATGTCAACAAATGTACAATCGTTTCATTGCACAGATCTGTCTAGACACTGGTAATAAAACACCAGCTCCCTAAAGCCTCACCTGGTCTGCCAAGACGTGTCACCCTGGGCACACTGAACTGCCTTTCACAGCCACGCAGTCCTGAATCCAGGGAGGACACATATGGCATGAGGAGGAGAGAGGGAGAGAAATATATCCAGAAACCATAGGTTGATCTGGAGTCTGTCACTACCCAGGGTGTCCCAGCCCCTCCTTGTTTGAAGTGAAGGACTGTTGGCAGGAAGTTTTTTCATTCTTTCTTTGCTTTCTTCATATATATTTATGGTTCTTTCTCATTCTTCTTTTTATGCATGCTTATGTGAAGTTGCATGCAGCTAGCTTGCCAGCCCACAGACAGCCTACTGTAACAATTTCAGATGTAGCTTAGTAAGATAGTAAATTGAGAGTAATTTTTAATCTGGTTGGGATAAGAACAGCCAAATTTGCTGTTTCTCTTGTTGGTTTCAGTGTTATTTTTGGCTGGGCAGTCCTTAGAGAGTGTAAATACGCCAGACATCGATCCCTCTGAAAAGAGGGATCAGCTCTTCCTGGGCAGCACTGGAAAACTATGTCTATTTATTTATGTTTTATTTCTTCTTAGTACATTGACTGAATAATATAGCCAGTATTGAAAGGGCTTGTAAAGTGGTGAGTTACATGTTGGACTCTTGCTCTGCTCAGGAAAATCTCTTGTGATGGAGAGACTCCATGTAGGGGAAACCTCATGTGTTAGCTTGGAGCGAGGGAAGGTTTGGAGACCTTGCTGGGATCCAGCGATGCTTGGAAAGCAGTATGCTATAAATGGGGACCTCTGAGAAGCCAACTAGCGCCATCACCCAGGGGACTCTTTCATTTAATACAACCATTGAAATTGAGACTTGAGGCTGCGTGGGACAATGCTGTAATGGTAGAGCTGTAACAGGCTGCCTTTGTGGCAGAATTACAAAGCCAGCAGTATGTGCTGAAGTGCTCCTGCTTGCTAAGCTTGTAATATCAGTTCGGGTTCTGTTCTCCTCCCTTCCCCTCCAGGAACTGGTTCATATTTAGGTAGAGTAAGTCCCTGTTTGTGTGTTTATTCCTTTTCTGCTTACAATTCTTCATGAATCACATGGTGGGTTAGAGAAAGAGTGCTTAAGTGAGGCTAAAACCATCATGTTGCAGGCAAGATGCTCCATAATGTGTTAATGCAGGCCTGCAACTCTTCTTTGCTCTTTTTCTCTTGGTCTTGCTTTTTTTTCAGTATTAAATAACAAAGCTCAGCTATCCCCTGTTGGGCTGTGGCTCCAGCTCCCTTGCTCCTCTTTTCCAGGCTGTTTCTTGGGTTCATTCCTGAACCCCTCCTGGGAGGGTATCTGAGCAGATTACCTAGCTATATTTTTCATGCTGTCTCTGCTACAGGGACAAGGCTTTAGACCGGTTTCTTTCTGCTCCCGTTTTGTGCCCCCATCCAAAAAGGTGGGGGGAGAATCTGATCATTCCTGTTTAGAAATACCATGCAGGACTTTCTTTTAAAGCAGGGATAAACATTTACTGACACTTTTGAAGCAGCAGAGATAAATAGGCAGAGAGTTACTGAACTTGTAGCTGCAATTTTTATGTTGAGGTAGAGGATCATCAGGCTTTTCGCATGTTTGCTGCGACAGACCATTTTCTGCCAGCCTTCTCTTCATAGTTATCTACAAGCATGGTTTGTGGGGACCTCTCACTGAACATGTGCTCTCCGCTCTAGAGATAACAGTGGCTGATCAGATACCATGTCCCCTGGAGGCCAGGTAGCCTGCTGGAGCGGTTTCTTAGAGCTATTTACAGAATGAGCTGGAAGTAGAGCTGGATTATGCCAGCCTGGAGATCTGTGGGACAACACAGGGTCTTCTCTGCAAAATAAAGGACACCTTGGCTCTAACCTGTGTCCTGGCCAGGCAAATAAGTCCAAATTCAAATTATGTCCGGATTTGCCAAAATGGTGTTGCGTATGGATGATAGATCGTCTTGGAAGCTGGATGGAGGCCAAGGATTTGAGCACGCAGTGGATGCCACCTTCTAGTCAGACAAACCTCATTGGATCCAGCCTGATGGTTCCTTTGCTTTGCTCTGCTCTGTTTTCTTCTATCAAGCACCCCAGGTACATTAGCAGTGACGTGTTCAGGAGGTGCTTTGGCTCATGAGGAGCGTGTCTGTGCCAGCCAAGGGTAAGAGGACTCCATGTCACGGAGAGCATCAGCTTCTGGGTAATTTGTAAAGCAGAGCCTTGACTCTTTGTGCTCGTTAAAAGATTCTATTGTAAGAATGGGGTTAGTAGCCCTGGGGACTGGCCAGATTTCGGTTTGATATAAGAATTTCTGGCTTACCTCAGTTTCTTGTGAGTGCAATATCATTTGTTATCCAAAAACGGGTACTGAGAGCCTGCTCTGTTGGAAGTAATTTAAGTATATTTGGACTTTGGCACTTAGGAAGGGAATGGTGTTCAAGACAAGAATACCCCAAGGTACAAAGCCTGAGAACAGCTTAAAACTTGCTTGTGGTATGAAAATATTGCAGCATTTATTTACTATAATAAAGCTATTTCAACATGGTTAAATAAGTATTAAAGGGACTCTCCAGGAGGTTTGCATTACTACAGTAATGATTAGAAAGTAGGGAACAATGTTTGCCAGTAGCTGTAATTTGCTTATGTGAGTCAAATCTATAGAGAGCTGGACCTAAACACTTTCTAGATAGCCTCAGACTTGATAAAAGATTGATTAGTGAAATTTCAGTTTGGGTAAAACTGCATTAGCTCAAGTTGTCGGATGAAGTTTTTTCTACACTGAAGGTTCACGTGGTAGTCTGGAGAGGGGCCCCTGGGAACAATTGTGGGAAGCACAAGTGAAATCCTCCTTGCTTTTGTGTGAGCAAGGAAGTTTCCAGTGCAACTTGATCACAGAAGGCCCTGATATGAAAAGGATTTATTTTGTGGGATTGTTCTGTCATCACTCAGCAGGATAATTGACTTCTGATTAGGAAGAAAATATAGCTGAACGTTCGTGTTTGAGGTTATAAAGTCCTCTTCAAAAGGCAGAGCTCTTACTTAAGCAGCGACTGCTCTGACAAGAACAGGATGCTTGCGACTCCATTATGCCGGTATTGATGTAACAGCTGTTGTTGTTTAAACAACTTGTTTCTCCCTCCTTCACACTCCTTCCTCCTCCTGTTGCAAATCAAAGGAAGAGTGGGAATCGGTGTTGTTATTATTCCAAAAATAATAACAAGGTTATTAAATTTTTCACTTCTGGAAATGTTTTTGTCATGTGCTTCCTGTACTTGGTGGGTCTCGGGCCTGCTGCTGTCTGGGTGTTTAGCTGCTGATGGTAATGACTGGAGGATACTTATTTCTTACAGCCCTTTTGTTGTGGTTTGGGCTGGATTGGCCACCAAGGCGGTTGACAAATGCTCTCCCCTACCTCTCTTCAAAGAGAGGCAGGAAAGAGAGAGACTTAAGAGTTTAGAAGGAATTAAACTGCCTTAATGAAATATTAATAATAAAATAAAAAGACAGTAATGAAACATACAAAACCATATCAAGCTCCCAGAATGACAGTCATGTCACCAGCAGGTGCTGGGCAAGTCCCAGACTGGACTCAGTGACGGACCGGAGCTGGATTCCAGATCTAAATTCAGGATCGGGATCAAAGGCAGACGAAGAGACAGAGTCCTCCTCGGACGCTGGCCATGGAAGAAAGAGGGCTGACCCTTTGATCCCTCAGCTCTTGTACTGAGCATGAGGCAGATGGGATGGAATACCCCGTTGGTCAGTTTTGGGTCACCTGTCCTGTCCGCTCCTCCCCACAGGGGTGACCCCTCTACGCTTTTTTGCTTCCCACCCTCCAAGGGGGTAAATACCAAAGTTGGCTGCCCTTGGTTGTTAGAGCAATAAGGGTAAGCAGGAGCCTCTCTGCATCCCATTCCTTGGCTTCAACTATAAACATGGGCCTTATCCCTCTGAGAGTGAACAGTTTCTGCACAACATGCTGGTAATTTCAGCAGTTAGAAGAGGCCTAGCTAAAAAGTAGTTACTGAGCAAAATTGATCCTGTTTTACCTCAAACCAGGACACCTTTCTTCTGTTACCACCTCCAATGTGACACGTGAGCTAAAAGCAAGCCAAGATTTGTACCTTCTGGAGGCAGCAGAAAGGCTGATGTGAATGTCATGGGCATATCACTGCCGAGATGATGCTCAGAATTTTAGAAGAGGAGATCTTGGTCCAGAGTGGTGAAGAAGGGGTCCAGCTTACCTCGCTAGGAGGACTCCTGGGCAGAACAGGTTTCACTTCTGCCTCTGTGAGCAGGCTTCAACCTGGACCTGCACTAAACAGTGCTGCAGAAAAACTTACCCTAAGACTTGAATCTTTGTTGGTAATCATATGAAGAGTCAGATCATTGTTTTGCATATTAGTATTTACACTGTTGATAAGAGAGGGGGAAGATTTTGAAAGCTGGTGCTAAGTCCATCTGGATCTGGAATGAGTTCAGAGGCATTGCCCAGTGCCTCAGCCCCCCGTACAAGTGTCCAGTGGTGACTGCTGCTCTGGACAGTATAGATCTTACAGGCTATAGTTCGGGTCTTATAAGGCAGTTCCTATGAAAGCATTTTCAAAAGAGAGATTTTAAGTTGGAGGGGTGGAAGGTGAATACATTGCTGAACTGAAACTGCCCCTAAGGAAAGGAGGATGCACATCTTCCCTTTCCCCTCCCATCTCATATATGAGGCCACCTGGATCCTCTGCTTCATCCTGCTGATCCAGCTGCTGCCTTTCCCTGTGGACAGATTTAGTGTCCTTTTAATTCTGTCTAGAGTGCTCACCGTGAGGCATCACAGAGCTGATGCCTTTGAGGAGGAAAGGAAGCCTTCGTTAGGTCTCTCGGGAGCTAATTTATACTGGTACTCTTGGGTTCACCAGTCAAGTGTGTCTTTGTTTCTATATGCTTTTGCCTCTGAGATCTTATTGTAAGAGTGAGGTGAAGCATCAGTCTGTGGGACTGTAACCACACAGTTCATAGTTTCGGATCTTTAGCAGGAAGGAGAGGGAGAATTGACAAAATGTTTGAGCTGAAATTGGATGTTTTAGCCTTCCTGGTTGAAGTTGGGTTTTGTTGTTCTTTCTCAGCAAGTTGTGGATTCTTTGAACCTTGAACCTTTAGACTAAAGCACTTCTAAGTAATTATTACTAGTTTATTTTATCAGTGATACTAGCAGAGGATTAGAAAGTGTGTGGGAGAAGAGTGATCTCACCCTTGTCAGCCCTGATAGGAGATATCACTAGTATATTACCGTCTGATGTTGGATTTTATTTCAATACAGTAAAAAAAATTCTTAAATATTTAAAGAAGTGTATGTTTATAGCTGCATCTTTTCAAGCCGTGATTAGAAAAAAGAAAAAAAAAAAGGGATAGAAATTGGCTGCTTGCTGTTGAACATTGAGCTTTGTCTAACAGCCAAAATTAAAAGTTTTATATGTCTGCCTTGAACACCGTTCACTCTCTCCAGAATCTTCCTAAAATGGAGTGCAGCCTGAATGGGAAAGCTTTTAAAAAGTCTGTTGGGAATCCCAAATCAGCAGGGGGTAGATAGAAATATCAACAGGAGAAAACAACCATGTCTTCTGCACGCACAGCCTGGAGTTCGTTTTCAGAGAGGTTTTCCTTTTCCTGGAGAAGGTGGAAATGCAGAGAGTGACTTAGAGAAATGAGTGCTGAAACCCGATGCCATTGCTGGGTCTCTGGATTGTTATTCTTGCTCAAAATGAGGGCCCCAGGTTTTTTTCCCTCGTGTCCATTTTATTCAGGGTAAGTGTTCCCATTAGATTGGGTGTGTGAAAAGGTCCTGGATGCTATCTTGAGATGGATAATAAGGGAGTAAGCTGAGAGCAGCATAATTTATAACATGTGAAGTGATTCTCTTCGTAGCATTAATGAGCGGTGACCCAAGCACAGGTAAATTGTAGGGTTTTTTCCCCTTTCCTCCTAAACCTATGATCATTTCCCTCCCCAGGCAACCTGTCCTTCACCACCATTAGCTTTGTCTCCGTTTTTGTCTACATTCAAAAGTTGAACCACTTTATCCACAATTGATGTGTGCTCCTGTAGGGTGGAGAGCGCTACGGTCATATAAAAGCATTTATAATAGAATGGCTCATTCTTGTGTTGGGAAAGGAATAATGGACGTGAGATACAGCTTTATAGTTCTAAAGCTATCTAAATTTAGAGCGTGGTTGTGCATTGTAGCTGGGCTGATATAATGTCAGGCTGGTGCCACAAGGAAAGGTTTTGCTCGCAGCGTTGTGCTCCCACTGATCTTTTAGTGCTGATATGTATCCGATTCTTTCCTCCTCAGTACGGACAGCTTCCTTCCAGCTTAACTCCTTGAATCGGCTCACTGTGGATCCAGGCTTGGAAGCAGGGGAAGAGATCTCTTTTCAGCAGCAACAGGCCATTAGATCAGCAGAGTGACAGTGCAAAACCACATCCTAAATGAAGTCTGTCGTGCCATTTGCACGTGTCAGTATTTGAAGGGTACTTGCAGTTGTTGCTTTCTCCCCTGTGATAAGTGATGTGTGGGGCAGCCATTGTAAAAGCACTGCTTTCATCTTACTTTGTTATCCTGAGTCGAGTTACTCCTCCTGGAAATAGCTGCGTTTGCTTACAGGCACCAAAATAAGTGCAGAGAGTTGTGGGCAGATCACTTATATGGCACATTCTCTGTGATGTTCTGTATGTTATGGCCAACTTGAAAAAACAATTTAAAAAAAGTTCTGCTGTTTCTTGCTGAATGTTGTTGGATACTTAATGGGGCTCGTTGGCAGTAAAGCGTTCCCTCCCCAGGGATCTTTCCAGAGTCATTATATTCAGCGAAGGATGATCTGGAAGAGTCTGCCACTTCAGAAACTGCTGCTTCTCTGAAGTGTGGAACACTCGCTGGACACAGGAGCTGCAAAAGAGGCCCTGCCAGCCATCCCTGAGCAGCTGCGGGGGGATAACAGAGGCGTGCTTAGGATGCTGAAGGGTGGGCAGAGGGTTACTGTCTCTCTATGTAAATATGTAATACAGATTATATCATACAGGGGGAAAAAATCCTTTAACTTAAAGGACAGTGATCTCCAAAAGGAAAATGATATTATGAGGCCGCAAATAAACAGCAACTGAGAGAACGCGGCTTGTAGGCATGAGATGTGCAGCCTTAAAATAGCAGTTTGGGTGGAAAAAAAGGGTGAGTTCAACAGCCACTTGGGCTCTTTCTTAAACATTTTGATACTTTTCAGAGAGGGCTTTGAGTTGGTGACTGTAGCAGGTTGTACTTGATGCAGGAGGTCCTGAGCTGTCCCATGCTCGTTTATACTCACTATCAAGATTCAAGGCCACTGAGTAGCGCTTGCTGTGTGTGATAGGTGTGTGTGCATGGTGTTTGCCTCCCATGAGGGCAGGAGAGGGTGAGCACAGATGGGGATTATTGAGCTGTGGAGAGCCTGCAAGATGACCTCTGCAAAATGCTTCACCTGCAAAGGGACGTGGGGCAAAAGTTTGCTGCTCTTCTGCTCGGTTTGGGCTTTCTTCTGAAAAGCATGCTCTTTCAAGAAAGATTTTAATGCAATTCCCAGCTGTTAATGTGGTAGTATTTTTAATGCTGTATTTTGAGGGAGAAACCTTTACTGAATGTAACCTTGGGCAAAGTTTAAAACAAACAAAAAAAGTGAAATGGGAAGCGATAAAGAGTTGGCAGTCATACAACTATGGATTTGTGTGGGAAGGCCAAAAATGTGCCTCTGCCTCTTACCGTAAAGAGCAAAATAACAAGGCCTGGCCCCTGCCCCTTGCCTACACGGGCAGAGGGGTACCGCTTGCTAGCTCTGGTCCTCCTGCAGCCTTAAGTGCTGAGCCTCAAACCTCTCCTTGAGGTTCAGAAGAGGAGGGCTGCTCAGATGGCAAAGTGCCCTGCACATTGACGGTTTGGTGTGTGGCTGTGAATTCGGGGGCCTCTCTGTTCTCCTGGAGGCGTTCAGCCTCTGCCATCCCTGCGGGCTGAGCTGCCCCAGGCCTTGGTGGGCCCAGGCCTCCCGTCTTCTCCCTGTGCTGGGTACAGGCATCAGGTCAGCAGTTATGCCACCTCTCAGCTGGTACCAGTCAGCTGCTGCTGCACCACGCAGATGTGCACCGTGTTGCTCTGCGCTGTGTCCTCAAAGGGCTGTAGAAATCCCAAACCAGTCTGAAAACCACAAACATTTGTCAGAAAGACCCCGGAACAGCAGCCAGGAAAGGTCAGTGCAGCTGCCTTGAATCGCGGTGTGTGTTAAAACACAGCGACATTCCTCATCTGGAATTGCTTTGATTCAAAGTTGTCATCAAGACGAAGTGTACTGCAAATACATACATTTTTGTGGGAATTGCTCTGAATGCAATGGACACCTTTAATAATGTCTCAATATCTACCTCACTGTGTGCAATTTTAATGTAACTAGAAGCCAAGGGCATAGATGAAATTTCGAGCTAAAAAACTTTGACTCTATCTATCACTAAAAACTAATGCATGCAGTTGAGGTGCGTTATTTTAACCCCTCTATTACCACCATCCTGAGTGAGCAGGTTGGAGAAGCAGCTTTGAGCTGGATGGCAAAGGAAGCAAGCGGCTGCATGGGAAGAGCCTGCACTGGATCTGGCACGTGGGGCTGGGTGGAGCAAGCAGTTGGGGTTCCCTGTGGGTCCTGCCTCCCTGCAAAGGGTCGGAGAGGGGGTAACTAAATGCAGCAGCAAACATCTGCTGGCTCTACCCCAAATATTCCTGATGTCTCTTGGCAGTGCCAGATTGCAACAACACATGTAATATTGGAATTGCACAACCAGCTACCTGGTTCCCTGGCTACATTTCAGGTTTTCGTGGTCTTAGGAACTGCCTCTGCCTTGGATTAGCAAAGAGAAGATGGTGTGTGGCAGTGACAAAGCTGACTTCTCAGTGGTGGCCCCAATATGCTGTGGCATATAGCAGCCTGGTTTTACAAACCGTACCTTGGAGCTCCTATGGAAAGCTGCTATGACCATGCAACCTCCCAAGAAAGGCAACTGAGGCACTGGATTAGTCTAAGGAAAGCTTTCCATCTTCTGTGTTTGGTCTGAACGCTGTTTGCAGCCCTGGACAGTCTCCTGACTTGCTGGGCACAGTGGCCAGATGGTGGTGAAACCTGCGCTGTGCCCTGTGTTACACTATAAACATAAATGGAATGTAAATTATATATATAAAAACACGGTGTGACTATGTTTGTGTAACTAGTGTGTGCCCTTGAGTATGTGAGCTCTCCAGAAGGAACACTGTCTGACAGCATTTCTGGTGGGTGGCCATATCTGAATAAGACGACCACACTAAGAGATGGGCTTTTAAGCTGGCAGACTGACCCAGATGGACGGTGAAGTGGGGTCAGAGAGCAGCTGGAAGTGTGATGGACAACCTGAAAATGTCCTCACCTCTGCTATTATAGGAAAACATGGCATTGAATTTGAGTAAAATAGAATGTAGAGTGTGAGACTCAATTGATTGGCATGGCAGCTTGTATTGCCAAACTCTGATTTCCTTGATAGTTCATTTGGGTGGAAGAATGCTTTAACTCCATGCACGCACCATACAGAAAACCATTGGACCTGCTGTAATTGCTGTTGAACTGGTGTGTCCAAGGGATCTGCAAGAGACTTGGCTGCACGTGGGCACCTGGTTTTGCTGTCACAAGTGAGGGACCTGTGTTTGTCCAGCTTCAGGGCAATAGATACCACTCAACACCTTGCAGTGTTGAGTAAGGTGAGACAACACTCTTCGCTGCAGAGATCCTCCTTCCTGTGTTCAGCAGCGTAAGGCAGAGGGGGTCTTTGTCAAGTATGTATTAGAGGTGAAATTAGAATGGAAACAAGGGTTTAAACTATGTATTTTACACTATTACCTTCATATCCAAGCTCCTCCTAGGTTATACATATGTTGGGAAGAGATTTTTGAAAACTAGTGGTTTTTATGCCTTTTGGTGTCTTAACTCTGTGAATGTGCTCCACTTGCTCTTGGGTTTCCTTTCCAACTGCATCATTAAATATATTTCCAACTGAAATATATACTTAATCATCTGCCTCAGGGTTTGTTTCTGTTTTGTTTGGTCTTTTTTTTAAGGGGGAAGAACTCCAAATACGCTTATTCTCATGGTAAGACACAGTGTGGCCAATGCTTGTGATATTTTGGCTTTTTAGTTCACATGTTTGTTTATGCATACTCTTCCTGTCTTTGCAGATGTTTTCAGCTACTCTTTGCAGATCCAACAAACTGACCCTTCTCCTCTTAAATACAAAATTTTCCATGTCTATTTAGCAAATAATCGACTGGTTTTCTTTTGAGGATAAGCTTTCATTTTACAGAAGACAGCAGTACTACTACCCTGCCAGTGCAGGTATCTCAAGTACTTTATGCCTCTCTTGCTTTTTTTGGTAAATATTTCACTGCTCCTTTTTATCTCCACTGGTTCTCCCTGCTTTAACTCAGCGTATTGGATTAAATTTACACTAACACTATTTTACCATATTGAAGAGCGGTGGGATGTATATCCATATATAGACTAGGAAGCTTGTTTGGAACGGTAGCTGTAGCTGTTGATGGCTAGGAATAAAGCTACTTTGAAATACTTATGTGTACTGATACAACGTCTAATTAGAGGGAAGATGGATGAAACCTGATCGTTGTGGAGTCGCAGGATCTTGCCTTGGGCTCAGAGAGGAGGAACGCAGCCAAAGCTGAGGACTTGTGTCCCTAATTGGAGCATCGCGTGGGGGAGATGCTAGAAGTATTTCTCCTCCTTCAGCAGGAGAGGTGGTGTTACGACAGCCAGATTGCTGGGGGTAATGAGGACATGCTCTGCCTACCTGCAGTGGGGCTCTTGAACTGGCAACCTGTGGTCTGAATGTGGCCCAAGAGCCTGGGACATTTCCTTGGACAGTGGCTTGACAAAAGTGGGTGTCTATAAAGGAGCAGTTTTGGGAAGCAACAATCCTGCAGGGAACAGCTCTCAAATCACGGAATCATGGAATTTTCAGAGTTGGAAGGTACCTTTAGAGATCATCTAGTCCAACTGCAATGGGGGGGACACTTCACAGCGTGAAGCCCAGTCAGTCTGGAAAGGCTGAATCACCCTCCCTGAAGAGGAAAACCAAAGGAAGAGCAGTTGAATTGTTTTGTTCTGGTTTTTTTTTTTTTACAACTCATAATGCAATGGTGTTGCTTTAAAGCTTGTGTGTGGTGCTCGTATTCAGCTCTGTTGACCTGCGCGGCCAGAGCTGGCTGGCTTTTTCTGCAGAGTCAAGATTTCTACTGGGGCAGTGGGCAGAGGGAAAGAAGAGGTATCAACTCTGTCCTGGCTGCGTGCTGCACAAGGCTGCTGGACCGGAAAGGTTAATTTGTGGTTTTAATGGTGTATATATCTATGGGGCACTTCCTAAATAGAAAGAATAGATACCTTATGTTAAAAGTGCCGGAGATATTCATTCCCCTCTCTGCAAAATAAGAATAAATACTTCTTGATCTGCCAAAAGGGGCTGTGTGGGTTTAATTAACGTTTGCAAAGTGCTTGTGGATAGCATCTTTCATCTGAGAATCTAAAGGCAAAATATATTCTAGGCATTCTAGCTCAGCTTTGCAATTATTCCTCCAGCTGTCGTGAGCTGTGCCAACAAAAACTACTCTTCTGTCATCAAGGGATTGTTGATGCCTTGTGACTTGTTTTGATTTTGATATTCTCTTTCCCCCACTCCTTCTCCCCCCCACACTTGCTGCACAAAATATAGCATGCTGTCCAAATCTGGGAGAGAGAATAAAACCTATTATTTTCCATCACAAACTACTTGTGTCTTATGTTATGCCCTTTGAGGGGCGTGTGTGTCTTCTTTTTTTGGTTATTATCATAATTTAGTAAATCCCAGTCACTCCAGAGAGGCATGCTGGCCCACGCACTGTCACTTTTCATTTTAAGGTGGATGTGAAATACTAGATGAATTCCTCCATTCCCTGAACTCAGGTTCCCCTGAGTTCATACTCTCAGCATTTGGGGACTTAAGACCTACAGTTCTCCCAAATGCTAATTTTATTGCTAACAGTACTTGTGAAAGCCTCTCTGTAAAAAATCGATATTACTCAAATTTAGTTTTAAAGGAAGTTAAAGGAAGGCTTGTATGTATATAGTCCCCAAGAGAATAATATTAAGCCTAACAGTTTTTAGATTAAATAGTTACAGTTTCAACCCAGGTTGAGGTACAGCCTTTCTACAAGACCATAAGCATATCTATGTAAAAAGGGAAAAGTACCTCTGCTTTCCAAATATATTTGCTGTTGGTGATACTTGCTGTGGGACTGGGTCCTCGCACTCTGGGTCCTGCTGTCTTCATCCATCCCAACGTGCCCTCGCAGCACATCAGGGGGTTGGTTTTTGGCAGCAGTGGTTGCCCGCTGCAGAGCTGGGTGGGTTTGTAGGCGGGCTGAGCACAGGAAGCCTACGAGGGAAGTACAGATGTGGGAAATGGGGATTTGGGAACACTGGGTACCCCAGAGCACCCCCCACAAGTCTATTGCTTAGGTAACTGGCTATTACTGTTATTCTTGTGAGGATTCATTAATCTTGACTTAAAAAAACATAAGATTTTAATTTTATTTTTTAAACTTGAAGGAAGTGCAAAATATCATTTGAAGTCTTGGAACATTTAAGCTCATAATTAGCTGTGGGAATGAAGGCTACAAAGAAATTACTTCAAGAGTAGCTAAGTACGGCTGCTTTCATCAACCTGTGTGTTAAAGCTAGATCTATTTGCCTTAGCGCTTAAACCCTTGCTCCTGTTTGCCCTTCAGATGAAGTAATGCTGTGGGAGAATGAGCTGGAGTCTGTCCCACTGCGTGCATCTCTATTGGAAAGTGAGCTGGTTCTTAGTGACAAATTCTTTTATTATTGGCAAGGGTTTAAGAGCCAGAAAAATAAAATGCAATGCGCTAACTTGTTTTCCCCTCTTTGAATCCCAAGTCATACATCGCAGAGTACACAGCAAGATGTGGTTATTCTCTGCCTGGTGCTTCTGGCTTGCGGGATTTGATGCTCCAAATTGAAATGAATATCCCTGGTTCCCACTTAAGGGTAGGGGGAGTTGTGTGACTTCATGAAGATTTGTGTCTGTTTGTTGGTGTGAACTTCGTTATGGGAGTAGAGATGTCTGACTCCCACATAAAATGTAGCAAGTTTCTTCTCCCTAGAAGAGAATTCTGAATTCTGCCAAGTGTGTCGTTGATGATTTTCAAAATACTAAATCTTGGTATGGTGCGCGTGCTTCACTCCTTACCAGAGTCTGTGGTATTTGTTGGGTGAGGGTGGCAGTGAGGATGCAATCCACCACTGCAATCCAGCCTGTGCTTTGGTGCCTTAAGAGGGAATGGAAGATCTTTGAGTGAGTGATGACTTAGCCAACAAGTTTGATTAAAACAAAAGATGAGCTCAGGTGAGCATCCTAATAATCATTTGCTCTTTTATGCAACTGCTGAGGTTAGAGCTTATGGCGGCACATTTCCTGCTGCCCCTGGGCTGCCTGCCCTCCGTGCAAGTGGTGCACTGAGAGGGGTATTCCCAATGCTGCTCTCAGCCAGGGGACGCTTTCTACTTACCTTTTCTGCTAAAGAACTCTGATGTTTTCTTGAGAAATGTTGCCTGGTATTTGGAAACAATTTTGCTTTGCTGTTCCTTTTGGAAGGATTAGTTTTTCCCTCCTACTAAGCCCCTTTCCCACCTGATGGCTCTGTGTCCCGTTTGTGGCCATGCATGTGGCTCTTGCAGCAACTTGGTCATTCGTGACCAGGAGTCCTGGGTGGGGGAATAAAGGGCTAGTGTCTTCAAGGAGAGACTTGGAGGAGGAAATTAAGGAAAATACAAAAACTCCATATGCAAAATTTGTTTCTGTAACCCTGAGCTCTGATTATGTGTGGTTCTGCGGTGTAACTGTCTTCCCAGCTATAGACAATTGAGTGAGATGAGCAACCAAGGAGCTGTTGAGCCGTACCCCTGGACTGGGAACCAAACTGCATCTCCACTGTGCATCATCTTGTGGTTTTATTGCTGAAAAATGAGGCTTCTACTCTTGCTCTTAGGAGACTTTTTGATGTTCCAGTAGAGCTTCGTTATCTGAAGAAAGCTCAAAATTACATCTCTGAAATTGTCATTCTGTCATTCCAAGCACAGCCTTGTGTGTCATTGCCAGATGATTCCTCTCTCTTCAAATATGGGGAGCTATGGACACGTGTTCCTCTCTCAGCTGCTTTTTAGCTGTTGTTAGCTCTGGGGCTCTTCTGTTCCTGGAGCAGAAGAGATCAACAAGCAAGTTTGTCATCATTTTGTTTTCTTACATATGCCTTAATTACAGCGCTGTAGAGGAGTGTTTTTTCCCATCTCTTTATCTTGTTTAGTTTATCTCATTGTAGGCCTTTCCTTTTGGGCTGGATTTAATTGGTGAGCTGTGTCTCAGGAACTTCAGCTGGTATTTAGTCATCCTTTGCGTTAAAAGTTGGGTGGAAATCCATTCCTCCTGTTTGACCTTTTTGCTGTCTGCCTGCCCCAGTGGCCTTTTTCCTTTTCCTAGCAGATTTGCATTTCTGAAGCTGAGTGAGTTACTCCCCCCCTCACCGCTGTGTTGTGTTTTCCCTAAACTGGTATGATTGATTCAATTCATACCCTCTAAGCAGTCTTTTTCACTTAACAGAGTCAATGCGGTAAAATGAGCTTGGAAAACAAATTTGTTATTCCTTAATATTTTCAAACTCCCTAGTCTCCCATATTTATTTTTGTTTTTAACAGAAACCTCCTATTGAGCTCTTTTGTGAGAACTTTGTATCTCGACTTTTCTCTTAACGACTGGCTTCTGGGCTACAGCACTCAACGCACAAGTGTAATAGCCTTAAGCATCGTATAATGTTTTCCATTCCCAGGATCTCTAAACCCTAGACAGCTATACATTCAGAGTTCTGTAGAAATATAGCCATCTGGGAGGTGGAAAGATGATTTTTTCGACTAGAAGAGCAGTATCACACTTCAGTCTGGGAGCAGAAAGTTGGGCTGAGACAACTACAGGGTGTTCGGAAGAATTGCTGGGAGGTTCATGGCTCATCTGCATATGGATATGCAAACTAATCTGAATGCAGCTTCTCAGGTTCAATTGTTTGAAGCTTATGAAATTTAGTTCTTAACTCAGAATGAAATTTGCCTGAAGGTTTGTCTTAATTTACTTCCAGAGTCAAATTAAGCTAATTCAAAAGAAGGCCACTTCTGCAAATAGACGTTTAGTATGGTTGAACTAATTGGCTTGGATTAATACCCTTTTAGTTAAAATAGAGTAATTTTCGTTGAGTAGCCCTGTAGTGAAGTCAGCGCTGGGTTAGAACCCGGGAATTCTTGCTGTTGTCAAAGGGTTTTGACTTGCTTTTATTCATGCCCTGTTTCTGTGCCTTTGATGTGGGCATGCTGGCTGGGCACTGGGTGTTTTGTATCACTTACCATGTGTTCACGTGTGTTGAGTTTTCTCTGCACGCAGCAAATCCGCCACATCATGAAGTGAAATCTGCCTTTCTGTGTAACAAGATGCCTTGAGTCTAGCAGAGCAGTATTTGTTTTAAATTTATTTTTAAAGCAAATAATGTTTTTTTCCAGAGCAGTAAAGCAATAAATTAGAAAAGCTTCCTCAATACTTTTAGGGAATTACAATTTTTGTTTATACTTCTTCTGAAACGTACGATGAAAACATTAATGCTTCTGTGACATCTAAAGGTTTTAAAGATTCTCCACAAATGAAAAATGGTCTAAAATGAAAGCTTGGGCAGCTCATGGATCTGTTTTCCCATGGAAAATGCTTTTCCCTTGTGAATACAGTAAAGGATGAATAATCTTGCTTAGAACTTGATTCTTAGATTTCAGAGCAAGTCTGCTTTAAACCTTTTGAATCTACGCACATAATTCCACCCTTCCTGGCAAATGCTCTGGTGCTGGTTTTCCTTGTAAAATCAATAAACGGTGATAAAGAAGAAAAACAAGTGTTAAGATCTTTGAGTGAAACGGAGAGGTGGTGCTTTTGCAGGTGCTTGGAAGACATGAAATTTAAGCAATTTTCCTCATTTCAAGCTGCTGTTCTTTTTGTACGTATTGACTTTTAAAATCTTGTTCATTCTCCAGCTCCTGCGAGGAGGGGAACACTTGCACTCATCTGAACTCTAGCAGATGGCTGTTAGGTAAGTGTGTGAGCAGGAGAGAGGGACCTACAATTTCTCTCAAGCACCACAGATGAAATAAAATTTCTCTCCATAAAAGCACCTATACATGCTCTTAATGTTAGACCTTGTATATTTTACCTTGAATAGTCGTCCTTTCTACCTGAATTATATTATGATCATGGGAGTCGCTTTGAGAAACCTGGTCTACTTGGGCCAGATGGGGTCCACCTGTCAGAAAAGGGGAAGAGCATCTTTGGTCAGAGGCTTGCCAAGCTTGTGAATAGGGGTTTAAACTAGAGTTGCGGGGGAAGGGGAACCGCAATCCATCCCACTTCTACCAATATGATGCCAATACCAGTAATGGAGGCCCAAAACCTAGAGAACAGTTGCAGGTCAACAGGAGAGCACCTGGAGCGCAGCACAAAGGAAAACTAGCCACTCCAGCCAGAGAGCTAGATTCGTGGGGGGCCCAACTTAAATGCCTCTATGCAAATGCACGTAGCACGAGGAACAAACAAGAGGAGTTAGAGACGTGCGCACGCCTGCAAGAGTACAATCTAATAGGCATCATGAAGACATGGTGGGATGGCTCCTACGACTGGAGTATTGGAATGGAAGGATACCGACTCTTCAGGAAGGACAGGCAAGGGAGACGAGGAGGGGGTGTTGCCCTTTATGTCAAGCCCCAGCTGGAGAGCATGGAGCTCCGCCTGGGGATGGGTGAGGAGCTGACCAAGAGCCTATGGGCTAAAGGGAGGGCAGGGACAGGGGATGTTACACTGGGCGTCTGTTACAGGCCGCCTGACCAGGAAGACTGAGTGGATGAGGCCCTTTACAGACAGATAGGAGCAGCCTCATGTTCACAAGCCCCTGGCCTCATGGGGGACTTCAGCCACCCCAATATCTGTTGGAGGGACAAGCCAGCAGGGTATAAGCAATCCAGGAAGTTCCTAGAATATGTCGATGATAACTTCCTTCTCCAAGCGGTAGAGGAGCCAATGACGAGAGATGCCATGCTGGACCTTGTTCTCACCAACAAGGAGGGGCTGGTGGGGAAAGTGAAGCTCAAGGGCAGCTTTGGGTGCAGAGACCATGAGATGGTGGAGATCCTTAGGGATCCTTAGATTCAAGATCCTTAGGGCGGTGAGGAGGGCGCACAGTAAGCTTGCTACCCTGGACTTCAGGAGAGCAGACTTTGGCCTCTTCAGAGATCTGCTTGGTGGAGTACCACGGGGTAAAGCCCTAGAAGGAAGAGGGGCTCAAGAAGGCAGGCTAATATTCAAGGACCACCTCCTCCAAGCTCAGGAGCGATGCATCCCAACAAAGAGGAAGTCAGGCAAACATGCCAGGAGGCCTGTGTGGATGAACAAGTTGCTCCTGGACAACCTCAAAGAGAAAAAGGAAGCCTACAGAGGGTGGAAGCAAGGACAGGTAGCCTGGGAGGAATACAGAGAAATCGTCTGAGCAGCCAGGGATCAGGTTAGGAAAGCTAAAGCCCAGATAGAGTTAGATCTGGCCAGGGATGTCAAGGGCAACAAGAAAAGCTTCTATAGGTATGTCAGTGACAAAAGGAAGACTAGGGAAAATGTGGGCCCGCTCAAGAAGGAAATGGGAGACTTGATCACTGAGGACATGGAGAAGGCTGAGGTACTCAACAACTTTTTTGCCTCAGTCTTCACCAGTAAGGGCTCTAACCACACTGCCCAAGTTGCAGAAGGCAAAGGCAGGGACTGAGACAATGAAGAACCGCCCATGTAGGACAAGACCAGGTTTGAGACCACCTGAGGAACCTGAAAGTGCACAAGTCCATGGGACCTGATGAGATTCATTCGTGGGTCCTGAGAGAACTGGTGGATGAAGTTACCAAGCCACTATCCATCCTATTTGAGAAGTCGTAGCAGATCCTGCTGACTGGAAAAGGGGAGACGTAACCCCCGTTTTTAAAAAGGGAAAAAAGGAAGACCCGTGGAACTGCAGGCTGCTTAGTATCACCTCTGTGCCCAGCAAGATCATGGAGCAGATCCTCCTGGAAACTCTGCTAAGGCACATGGAAAATAAAGAGGTGATCGGTGACAGCTAACGTGGCTTCATTAAGCGCAAATCATGCCTGACGAATTTGGTGGCCTTCTATGACGGGGTTACAGCGCTGGTGGGTAAGGGAAGAGCAACTGACATCATCTGCCTGGACTTGTGCAAAGTATTTAATGCTGTCCCACACAACATCCTGGTCTCTAAATTGGAGAGACGTGGATTTGACAGATGGACCACTCAGTGGATAAGGAACTGGCTGGATGGCCGCACTCAAAGAGTTGCAGTCAACGGATTGATGTCCAAGTGGCGAGCAGTGATGAGTGGTGTTCATCAGGGGTCATTACTGGGACCGGTACTATTTAACATCTTTTTTGGCCACATGGATGTTGGGATTGAGTGCANAGATGATCAGAGGATTAGAGCACCTCTGCTGGGAGGACAGGCTGAGAGAGTTGGGGTTGTTCAGCCTGGAGAAGAGAAGGCGCCGGGGAGACCTTCTAGCAGCTTTCCAGTACCTGAAGGAGGCCTATAAGAAAGCTGGAGAGGGACTTCTTACAAGGGCATGTAGTGAGAAGACGAGGGGTGATGGCTTCAAACTGGAAGAGGGGAGATTCAGATGAGATATTAGGAAGAAATTTTTCACTGTGAGGGTGGTGAGACCCTGGCCCAGGTTGCCCAGAGAAGCTGTGGCTGCCCCATCCCTGGAGGTGTTCAAGGCCAGACTGGACGGGGCTTGGAGCAACCTGGTCTAGTGGGAGGTGTCCCTGCCCATAGCAGGGGGGTTGGAACTAGATGGTCTTTAAGGTCCCTTCCAACCCAAACCATTCTATGATTGTGATAACTGTTTCATAAGCTGAGGTCTTACATGCTATAATTTGTATGGACAGATCTGATTGCATCAGGAATTACTGTCTCAGCATTGATTTGAGCTTGTGAGAAAATACATGACACTTGTATGAGTTGCATGGCCGTTGTATGCAGCTATCAGTTGTCACTGACACCGTGATAATGTTCTTTTGTCATGAAGATTAAAATTATACTGCTCCCTTCCCAAATTAATGAAATAATTATTTAGTTATTAGAGAAAGGATAAATTGGCTTAGTAGATGGGGTTTAATTGGCCTGATAATTTAGTTTGATGTTAACCTGCTTTTTAAACTTTAAATGTTTATATTCTTTCAGTTCATTTTGTTTAGTTAGTAAATGCAGCAGGAAACTTTCATGTACCAGTTCCCTTTTTGCCAGGAACAGACACAAAGCGAGAGCCACCCCAGCCTAGGTCTAGGCAAGCTCTGTGAGCCTCTGGAGGAAGCACTTCTCTGTCTGGGTGCCGGTTGGTCTGTGCAACCCAGACTGCAGGAGCTGCAGAAACATCTGGTTCTTCCCTCCTCTTGACTTGTGCTCATCTGTAAGCACTTAAAAATATGTACAACCATTTGATCTCCTGGATCTGCTGTTATTCACTGCTTACAAAGTCAGCTCCAGGGCAGGACAGCACGGTGTTGGCAGGACTTCCCGGAGGGTGTTATCCCTTCTGCGTAGGTGGCTGCAGAGACCCAGTGCTGCACCACAAACATTTTGAAAGATGAAGGCTGAGAACTGTGGGTAAGGAGATGGGCAATGTGCTGGTTCCTAGGACTTTTTCAGTGTTATGTGTTGGTTTCAGAGCAGTTTGGGGAAGAAGAGAAGCATTAACTTCATTTATTTTATTTTATTTTTTTCTTTAAGCCGGGAATATTTTTGGCCCCACAGGTCAAGGGTTTTCCCCAGACAAGAAGATAGGAATTACTGGCTAGAAGCCCAAATCTCTCGGGACCAAAAGCACTTGTTCCCTTGGAGCTGAGGTGTCTCACGGTGATACTGGAATATGCAGTGTAGAGAAACCTTGAAGTGTCTCCAGAACTGCTCAAAAAAGAGATTTCCTCAAATCTTTTATTGTATAAAGTGTGTTTTAGTCATTGATGGTGGCCTGTTGGCAAGGACCTTTGCAATGAATGCTCTTTCTTCTCTTCGTGATAGGATCAAACAGTGTGCGGGCTGCTGTGCGGCAGGCGGTAAGTGCAGCTCTGTCTAATCCCTTAGAGAGCAGTTGCTGCCCGCCAGGGAGGATGTGAAGCAACTTCATATTCTCTGTTACAGGGAGTTCATCTATTTTGTTTCAGTATTAAGTGATTAGATGCTCAAAATGCTAATTGGGAAGACTTAACCCCCATGGCAGTATTTATCTGCGGATTGTCTCCTCCACATCCATCCCCAAGCATTTCCCCCAAGTCTGTCAGGGTGCAGCTCTGGGGACTGGGACGTCACTGGCTAGACGGTCAGTCAAGCTGTGGCATTCCTGTCTGTTCCCTGGCCTGACCCCACCTGGTACAGCCTGGACGTGATCACTCTGTTAAACTTCCAGCCTCCAAATCCGGACAGCCTGGTCCCAGCTCCATTTGAAAACAGTCCCCAGCCTGTGCCGTTTCCTGACCCTTACCTAGAGGCTCTTTGGGTCAGCTCTGGCATGACTAACTTATTACTATAGGCACAGGCCCCAGGTTTAGTACTTGGCCCTGTCATTTAACCACTTATTTTTTCTTCTGTCATCTCCCTGTCCGAGATCTTCCACGTGAGGGACATCTCTTCCAGGGTGGTGCATGGGGACCATGTTCTTGGGGCCATCTGTGTTCATATTGAAATAGTGCACAACAGTATTGCCATTAAACTTGCTGGTGATAACTGGTCCTCCCTTGAGTGGATTGTCCCTATTCTACTTTCTCTTGTCTGACTTTACTGTGAAAGTGTCGCTTTGTCTTTCTGCGTTGGAAGGTTGTTCTGTAGTCCTTAAACTCTATTTTCGTGGTGTTACTGCCTGTCACAACAGCAGATCTTTCTTAATTGGTCTTTACTCTCAAAATATTGGCATCGGCATGCCAAATTCCCTCCCCTGCCAAAGTGTCCAGTCCTTAATGTGAAATGAAAACATGGGAAATCCAAACTGTTTCACCAGAAGGTTTTAACTACAAGTTCTGGTCACAAGGTGGCCATCACCCAGGGCTGGGTGTGCAGTTCAGGGTGGCTGGAGAAGCAGTGCCGGTAGAAACCCACGGTCTGCACCATCCAAGGGACTGGGTCCCCTCAGCACAATTGCTGGGCAATGCTAAAATCGGCACCAAAAGAGGGAGATGGGGCTATATATGTCTCAAGTTATATGTATATGTTTTTAAACCATTAAATAATTTCTAAAAGGTGAAATCTCAGGTGGTCTTAAGGTTTTGGAGGAGAGAGAATGAGGCTGCTTTCTTTTGGTGAGCAAAGAAGTTAAAAAGCAATAGGTTGCCTTAGATGATACCTTACTAACTATATTTCTTCAGACCACGGCTAGAACTTTAGACTGTACAAAAACTGTTTTGTTTTGAGTTTTTTTAGGAGAAATCGCAAGACAGGTACTGAAACCTCTTTGATACTCACGTTTGAGGCATGTTAAACATCTCGTGTTAGCAGAAGTAGACACAGTTGAGGCTAATACATAAAAACGTAGTAAAAGTGGATATTTTACTCCTGTCTACTGTTACTGTGAAATTCCCATTTCAGTCTGGATATTCAGTTTCCTTTTCCAAACAAAATTTTTATCTTCTTGTGCATCCAAATCCGTAAGACATGCTGTGCTTTCAACCTTCATACGCACCTTTCTTGGATGGGATTTCTCATTCAAAGGATATGGAACCCTCTGGACGGGTACAGTGAAACCAAGTCAATTTGGTGGTGTTCTCTTTAGTGCTTCTTCACAGTTTCTGCAGTCTGGAAGCACTTCCTTCTAGAAGCTAAATAAAATCAAAAGGAGATCTGAGACTTTTTAGTCTTGTGGTTCTTCTTTGCAACAGCTGGGTGCTTATCAGAGACATGCACACTGGAAGGGATGTCTCAGATAGTAAAGTTAAAGCCACTACCTTTTATCTCTGTAGCCAGTGGGTGTTGTTTGCTTGGGGTATTGCAAATTCCAAAGTCGTTAAGCGAAATTATCATTATGTAGGTCAGCTAAATGTCTTTGAGTTGCCTTTTGTATATATCCATTTCTTTTTACACCCATACTTCAGAAAAAACTATGGCTAAAAGAGCAAACTGCTGTGTACATGATGTGGGCAGCCCTTGTCCACCAGCACCCTTTGGAGTTGACATATCAGTATGTGTGGGAAGGGGACTGTTTTGAATAGCTGTGCATGGGGTGAAGTACCTGTGCATAATTCTCAGCGAGAATTACGTACAGGTGTTTGGCCTTTTCTGTTTAGTTGACCCTGTTGATCATCTGTGAAGATGCTGAGATTTTGGCAGAAGAAATGGTTGCGTGGAAGTCAAAGCACAAGGGTTAAACTTACTCATTGGGAATTACAGTTTCCTTGTACGGCTGAAGTCTGGAGCTGGGTTTGTGACCCCAGTTTGAGCAAAGGTGAAGTCTGCATTTGAGCCTATGCTTACAAATACTTCAAGGGAGGGTGCCGGGAGGATGGCACCAGTCTTTTTGCAGTGGTGCCCAGTGATAGGACAAGAGGCAACGGGCACAAACTTGACCATAGCAAGTTCCATCTAAACATGAGGAGGAACTTTTTCATTTGAGGGTGGCAGAGCACTGGCACAGGCTGCCCAGAGAGGTGGTGGAGTCTCCCACTCTGGAGACATTCCAAACCCGCCTGGACGCCATCCTGTGCAACCTGCTGTGGGTGACCCTGCTCTGGCAGGGGGGTTGGGCTAGATGATCTCCAGAGGTCCCTTCCAACCCCGGTGATTCTGTGATCCGGTTCTTGCCATATTTAACACGATTGCCTCTGCCGAAATGTCTCCGTCAGGTAAAATTTCTCAGGTTATGTTTCTTTTCAATGCAAGGGGAATTCTGAAGAGGCTTTGGAAAAGTCTGTGTTGTATAAAATGCACGGTGCAAAATTAAAGAAGACACAGAGCTCCCTGTGTCATATGAAATGGAGGAACTTTAATTGAAGGCAGCGATGCTTTGCATTAATGGCATGCAGCTACTTGTTGTGCATCTTCGTGGCACATTGAAGCAGTTAGATGCCAAATGTCATACAGGTCTCAGGACTTCAAGAGATTGGGGGAGATGGAGGCTCTGTCAACTCTTGAATCTTTATTCATATGTGTGCATTGTCTGTAGTGCTCTTGTTCCCTAATGGTGGCTCTGCCTTTGGTTCTGGGATGAATCAGAAGAGCTCACTGGAGCACAGGGTTTAGAAGAATCCGGGACTGAGCAACTGACTGAAGCTCTCGGGGCTCCAGTTGTGCCTCTGCGACTCAGAGCGATCTTCGCGGGCTGCCTGGGCTGTGTCTTGCTGCTGGTCTGAATGGCAGATCTGCCGAGGAATGGGCTGCTGTGCGTGAAGCCTGAACAAATGATTCATTTGCATGGTTAGTTCATATGTTTGCAAAGTCTGTTTCATGCTATAAAGCACTAAGCTTCATTTCTGATGAGCAGGTGTTTGGCAAGTAAAGAGACATCACACCATCAGCTGGGATACAGGAGGAATCTGCTGCCAGAGTGTTGATTCAGAAGTCGTGGCTGGTGTTCAGGAAACTTTTATTTGAAGAGTTTACTGAAGTTCTTTGCTTGCAAATGAAACAAGAGAACCCTGCTGGGCTGCCAGTCTTGTGCTTATAAATGGTGCTGTGCAGCAGAATCTGTTTCTAGGAGTCCTAGGAAGAGGTTGGTGATTCAGTTAGCTGGCAGGTCTGAGGAGGAGTCGAGTGCTGGGTCCTTTCAGCTTTGTTTGTAACTGCTGCCCTGCAAGTTAATCAGTGTCTCCTTGGCTCTTCATTGTTATGGAGTTATAATTTTGCCTTTTGCTCTTTGCAAAGTCTAGTTTAATACTGAACTTTGGAACATGACTCAAAGCCACAAGTGAAAAATTTCACTCAGAGTAAAGCTGTAACTTCAGACCTCACAAGGTGCCATGAAGGGGGTGTCAGGCTTTATCATAGAATAGTTTGGGTGGGAAGGGACCTCTAAAGACCATCTAGTCCAACCCCCATACCATGAGCAGGGACATCTTCAACTAGATCAGACTGCTCAAAGCCCCATCCAACCTGACCTGAAATGTTTCCAGGGATGCGGAATCCACCACCTCTCTGGGCAACCTGGGCCAGTGTCTTACCACCCTCAGCGTAAAACATTTCTTCCTTACATCTAGTGCAAATCTACCCTCTTTTACTTTAAAACCATTGCCCCTTGTCCTGTCACTTCAGGCCCTGTGAAAAAGTCTGTCCCCATCTTTCTTAGAAACCCCTTTAGGGACTGGAAGGAGCTGTAAGATCTCCCTGCAGCCTTCTCTTCTCCAGGCTGAACAACCCCAACTCTCTCAGCCTTTGCAGTGATTTAGTCTCATCCCGGTACCTGGCTTGTATACAGTGTGCTTCTGAGTTGTCAAATGGATGGGCTTAGGCTCTTCTGCTCTCAATCGACAACCGTGCTGTTTCCCCTGACTTTATTCTGCCTCCATGTATGTATCACTCGAGTGATGGCTCTGGCTTGAGCAGCAGCAGGTTGCCCGCTCTGCTGCAGCTGGGGCTGTAGGTCTGCGTAATGCCGCTTGCTGTGCAGGCTGTTTCTCTTTAGCATTCCCATGTACTTGCGTGTGGGTTTTTGTTTGGATTGGCGAGCATGAATGATCATTTTTGAAACACCCCTGCAGATTTGAAAGCTTTCATCCTGAAAAAATGAAGTCTGTCTGCCCTTTCATCCTGGAAAGATTACAGAGGGGTTTTAACATTTGGGAGCTATCGGCCAAAAGATGCTGTTGGAAGGCAAAAGTACAAAGTGGGATTTCCTAAACGCAGCCTTGCCCTGACTCTGCCCTCACAGAACACAGTGGCAAAAATACCAATTATTTTTGTGAAAGCTGGAGCGGTCTTGGAAGGTCCCACCCGTGCTGTATTCTTTATAGCGTATTTTCCAGGCAGATTTCATAGCTGTAGGAGCTGTATACAGCAGAAGCCCAGGAGACGGAGTTGCTGGCTGTTTGTGCGACCCTTTTGTAGGGGTAAGTAGGTCAGTGTGAGCAAGTGGTACTCGTGACACTTCACCCTGAAAGCAAAGCAGAGCTGTTGGTCCGTTTTCTGGCCACTTGCTTCAGTCAGTGGTACGTGTTTCGCCTTCAAACTGGCGTATGATGATTTAAATCCATGCGAAGCATTGCTGTGACACTCCCTTTCTTCCAAGGGTCTGAGCCGTAAATCCTGTAACACAAATGTACTCATTAACTAATTGGATCACTGTGCTGCAGGTAGGTTTGCGTATGCAAAAAGAGGTGGGGCAACATGCTGATAAGGGGTTCCCACTTCTGATGCATCTTTTCTTTACAAATTACCCCAAATTGCTTTTCTGGTGTTGAAGCTACTCTGAGGAGTTAATGCACTGTCTCACTGATTGGCGGTTGATGTGGTGCAATAGTTCTGAAGTGAAAGGTGCGCTACTAATTGGTTTTGGCTCTCTTTTTGAAGACCTCAGAGCATTTTACAAAGAACTAGCTCTGGCCCCTGCAAAGGAAAACCAGCAAAAGATCCTGGGTACTAGAATACGTTCAGTTCCAAACAAACCTTAAACTTCAGAGCTACATGAGTGAAGTGTCAGAAATAAGCACTCCTTTCCTCCTTCCTTGTATTCTTTTATTGTGTTTAACTTATGGGCTTCCCCCCCCCCTTTTTTTTTTTTAGATTTTATTTTAGCTTTTTTTTTTTGGGCG
>VYXH01006345.1:392565-459373 GCA_013397275.1 Burhinus bistriatus | reverse complement strand
CGCAGGGAGAAGAGAAAAAAAAGAAAAATCGATTTGCAGAAAGCAAGCTACTTAGAGGCAGTGGGTAAGTACACTGTAGGCAAGGGAGTCCTTTTCCCACTCCAGCTGCCTGTGTGGATGCCTGGAGCTTTGTAAAGAAATTTTCCAGTCTGATGCACACATTGTAGAATTAAGTACAAACTTTGCTGCCACCGTTTTGAAACTATTTCCTTATTATTTCAATCTTTGATCAACAAAATCTCAAGGCTTTTTTCGCCATGCCTCTGAGTCTTCTCTGAGCAGCACAATATGCTGTCAGCCTTTCCATGGAGTCAAATTTTCTGAAGTTTTGCCTGTTTGTTGTTTTGGGTTTTTTTGGTTTTGTTTTGTGTTTTGTTTTTTTTTTAAAGTTTTATTTAGGTTGAAGTTGGAATGATACAGCTTCCATCTGGGAACTATCTTAGTTTTAATTTGAAAAAACAGACCATAAAACACACACCCATAAAAACAGTTTGTCCTTTCTAATGTACTAGAAAATGATTCTCATCAGCCTCTTAAGGCACTCTACTTTCATGTATTTAAGCTCCATGACATGTTTGGAGAGATAGTTACTGTGAGTTTTAATACAGGGTCATACATAAATTTCCAGTATAGATCATTTGGGGAAGATTAATACAGAGAATGTGTTAATAGTAAAGAATTCGAAGTCACTGCAGATTTTGCAGCACTTACTGTGCACAAGTAGCTTAGTGACCGTAAAGCTACTCTCCGTTTTTGCTTGAAAATGAGATGTCTTCAAAGGATGCACTTATAACTTTGAAAATCACTCGTGCCTGTACAGCATGCATACTCCTACCTTGCTGTGGGAGGGTTGTTGACGTGTATCGGGTGTTGGCTGTGGGCTAACAGTGCTTCAACCTGATCATCTATCTACTCCATCCACTTCGTTGTCATCTCGTTGGGTCCTGCAAGGTTTAACAGCAGGGTACGGCAGGAGTTCACCCACTCGGCAGTAGTGTGGCACTATCCAAACGTGTTGATCAGTTTTCTGCGGACTTCTGGAAACCAGCTCCCCGATTTTGGCGTTTTTAGTGTTCATTGCATCTCCAACTCTGCTCAGCACAATTGAATTTGTGGTACAGGGGCAGGAGTAAGGCACCACTTACCAGCCTAAGAATTTACCAGCTGATACCATCAATTTTCCATAGGGTAACACTGATTTCCCAGGCTTTGATTTGATGCTCTTATTCATGAGCCTGACGGAGCCTGTGCATCTCCCTCACCCCCAGGGAGGTCCCTTGATTAAGTCATTTGTGCTTCATGGGACCTCATGGGGAGCCTGTGCTGCCAAAAGTAATGAGCTGAAAAGACCAGCCGTGTCAGATTATATCGTCATCCTGCAAAGATCTCATTCACTTCTGATTCCTTGTTATTCTTGGTGGGCTTGGTTACGATGCCATCTGACTTTTGCGATACAGAATTTTTTGGATGTGGAGAAGCAGAGTTGGGCAGGGGATTGTGCAAAGCAGCAAGGTGTCTGGCAGTGTTTGACCTGCAAGGGTTATAACTGCCCACCTTCTCCGTCGTCCCAAGCAGTACTTGCTTCAGGGATTGTTGGAGACTTTAAAAAAAGAAACAACTACCAAACCACCACCAAATTGCTTTTGAGAAACATGAAATCCTGATTATGGAAATGTTAATTGTGTATCACAACATGCATTCATCTTCTGCCTGCTCAGAAATCCTACTGGTGACCCTTGCATGAACAGAAGGACATTTAAAGAGAATTTGGCTTAAAACGCATTTGTTAGGATGCCTATGTAAAACTGGTGCCTTCACAGCTAAAATCAATGTTTTTGTTTGTGAAGCAGTATTGGTATGCTGAGTAACTCTTATGGATGAATAAAGTGTTAGGCTGCATGCTTCTTTGGAAAAAGACTAAATTGGATAATGCAGGAAAGCCAAACGGCAGAGAAAGGTGGGTAAAGAGCCCTGAGAGGGGATTGATGCAGGTTTTTGTCTGGGAGAGATAGATGGTGGCATTCTTAAGCTTCTCCTTGCTGGCATATCCCTGTAACCAGTCTTACAAAAATACTTGGAGTGCATGTAACCTAAGGTGTGATTCTTGTATTTTGAATAGAGTTGAGTTACACTGATAAAGGGGTTGTGCTTTTATTATGCCTCATTTTGCTGCAAGTGGCTTTTGAAGCTGGAGGTTGGTTTTAGGCTCCGAAGGGAGGTGAGGACTCCTGGCTTGTAGCCCCCGCACACATTGCTGATCCAGGTGAGTGGCCGAAAGGAGGGATTTTTGAGCAAGCACCTGGCAAAGGTGTCCTGAACTGTCCTTGGGAGGAAGTTNGTGCCCTGTGACAGGACAAGAGGTACTGGGCACAAACTTGACCATAGGAAGTACCATCTGAACATGAGGAGGAACTTCTTTCCCTTGAGGGTGGCAGAGCACTGGCACAGGCTGCCCAGAGAGGTGGTGGAGTCTCCCACTCTGGAGACATTCCAAACCCGCCTGGACACCGTCCTGTGCAACCTGCTGTGGGTGACCCTGCTCTGGCAGGGGGATTGGGCTAGATGATCTCCAGAGGTCCCTTTCAACCTATGTGATTCTGTGAACTTATCTGCTTCTGTTTTTCTTTTTCTCCTACTTTGGAGAGATCCTCAAGACACCAGCTAGCTCACTCAGGTAACTGATATTTGGTGATGTAAAAATCTTATCTGCAGTTTGACCAGACTTTCACGTTTCAGTGCAGCTGGGGCTAATGCTAACGCCCATTATTAAAAGTTTGCCAGACTTTCTGTACTTGAAAAATCCTATTTTTTTGTTTCTTATTTCTTCTCAAACTTTATTTCGGCTAGAACTTTCCAGCTAATTGTCTACTGGGAGATGCGCTTTTTGGGAATACGCCAGTGAAAACTGTTCAGCTGTTTTGGAGAATGAGACTGAGAAAATACACGCTTTCTTACCATTAAAAAAAAAATAAAGACATGGTGACCATTTCAAGTCACTATGCCCCTGCACTTGGGAGCAATTATTTGATGTTTGGCAGATGTCTCTGTTGCAGTTCCCATAAAAAAATCTACCGAAGTTGGGCCAATTTGGAAATGTGTGGGGGAATAGGGGCAGGGAACTGGAGGAGGAGGGAGGAAAGCTGTGTTGCTTAAGCATCACTGCATACCGCCCTCGAGTTGGATCCTCTCCTTGCTGTTGCCACGGAGTGTGCGATTTTGGGGAAGCTGCTGGAAACAGTCTCTTCAGAAATGTCGTTCTCAGAACAGTCTGTGTTTTTGGAGACCCTGCATCTAGTTTTGCAGGGTTAGTGGGGTTCAGTGGGACATGTCCTCTCTCTGTGTGCCTGTATGCGAAAATATATACATATGCATAGCTGTACGTTGGTGAAGACAATAAAATATACCTAATACGGATATATTGAGGTCTGAGGCATACCCACATTAGCAGAAGCTGCTGATCCTAGTCCATCCCTGCCTTTGAGGCTCATGTCCTTATGGAAGGACAGCCTTAATGTCTTAAGAGCATTGTCCCGGGTGAGATTTGAGTTGAAACTGCTTCAAAAGAAAATACCATTGTACAAATCTTATTTCTGTAAGAAACTAGGCTGGAAGTGGGTTAAGGGCAGTGTTTCACACCCTGAAGTGTTGAGCAGAGCATCAGTGAGATGCAGAGCGTGGGACATAGACACCGGTGCCCACCTCTACCCTGCTGGCAGTCAGTGCCTGCAGGAAGCAGGCAGGCAACTCACTGTGACCCTGTGGAAACGGAGGCCCATGGGAGCAGAAACCCCCCCAAGGGACATCACGGGTCAGCCTTTACAAGTTCCGTTTTGATACATCATGCCTTTTTCTTCAACGTACTCTGGAGCGTGCAGAAAAGGGACCTGAAGACCTGTGGCTTCTCAGTGCTTCTGCAACTTGGTCTGGTGCATTGGCCTGTTGGCTTGGAGCGTCATGGAGGACAGTGAGGATAATGACCCTTCTTTTTCTTTTTGGTGGAGGTGGTGGCGACCTGCAGGGAAAAAAAGTATGGTAGGCATTACAGAGGATTTTGTGCCTGTCTTTCTTATAAAGGAAGGTTTTAATTGCAGGATGGTTGCGATGAACAGACATCTCATCTCTGCTCAGTTTGCCCAGCAGGAATTAGTAGGTGCATGAGATACTGTTCTGTAACAAAACAAACCAGCAACCAACCTGCTTGACTTAAAGATGGAGCCTACATCAAAACGCAGCACTTGGGCTAGGTAGAATCAAAGTTGCCCTCAGAGCCTCTGGACTTTAATGACCTTCTAATAAAGCTTTTGCGCACGTTAAAATTACAGAATCAAGCACTGTTGCTAGTAGCACCAAGCATCGTTCCTGTGGTGACAGAGGCCTGCAGGAGTACCAGATCGAAGGAGAAAAGTGAGAGAGTCGTTGAAGGATGTATTTGTTTTAACTCCTGGGCAAATACTTAGATTTGCTAGTTTTTCAAGTTGTTTCGATTTCATAGATAGTAGATAAGCAGATTTCTTTTTTAGGGATGACTTCTTCTGCTTGATCAATTTTTCTCTTGTCCATAATGAAAAGAAATTGAGTGTAGTATCTTCTGCTTAAAGGTAGGAGTGAGTTCTCTGTGAGCCTGTGGTAAAACACTGCTCTGAACAAATTCAGTTTTGTGTGACTAGACAGTGTCAAAGCTGTCAGGAAGATAGCATAAGCCCGTGTCTCTACTCTTTTTCTTTGATCAGCGTAGGAAATAAAAGCCATTTAAAGGCTGTGATAAAGCTGTAGCGCTGTAAATGTGATCATGGGAGTTCTTAGGAGTAGCTGCATCCTTGGTGTGATTTTCATCAAGTACAGAGTCGCTGCTGAGAATATGGACTTCACAAAACTGATGGGAGTAATAAATCATTATGAGAATATGGTAAATGACTTGGAGTAATCCAGATGACTTGTAAATAACAGTCCCACAATCATATGTGAAATGACCCATGACGAAATTGCATGTGGAGGAGCAAGCAGCGTGGGCCATGCCTGGGGAAGAGGGCTCTGCCCTGGAGAAACAGTCGCTCGTGGCCAAGAAGGACAACAGCATCCTGGCCTGTATCAGCAACGGTGTGGCCAGCAGGACTGGTGGGGCCCCACCTCAAATACCATGTTTGGTTTTGGGCCCCTCATGACAAGAAAGAAGTTGAGGTGCTGGAGTGTGTCCAGAGAAGGGCAATGGAGCTGGTGAGGGGTCTGGAGCACAAGTCTTGTGAGGAGCGGCTGAGGGAACTGGGGGTGTTCGGCCTGGAGGAGACTGAGGGGAGACCTTCTCACTCTCTGCAACTCCCTGAAAGGAGGGTGTAGCAAGGGGGGGAATAGGCCTCTTCTCCCAAGTAACAGGCAGTAGGACAAGAGGAAGCGGCCTCAAGTTGTGCCAGGGGAGGTTTAGGATGGATATTAGGGAAAATTTCTTCACCAAAAGGGTTGTCAAGCACTGGAACAGGCTACCCAGGGAAGTGGTGGAGTCGCCATCCCTGGAGGTGTTTAACAGCCGGGCAGACGTGGCACTGAGGGACATGGTTTAGTGATGGTTTTGGCAGTGTGAGGTTGATGGTTGGATTCGATGTTGAAGGTCCCTTCCAACATAGACAATTCTATGATTCTGTGATCTGTGAAAAGGTACTTGTGGTTGTACTGGGCAGCCAAGTCTGCTTGAATTCCCAGAGTGGTAGTGCACTAAGAAGTGTTTAATGCCATGTATGGACATGTGAACTGGGAAATAGGAATGAAGGGTGGTTTTACTTCCAAAAACTGCATTTATGAAAATACTGGTGGAATAGCTTATTTAGCTCTGATATCCGTATTTTAAAATAGACGTGAGAACATGTGGAAGGAGCAGTAGGGCAGTATTTGGAGTGGGGAGAAAATATCTAGACTTGAACTTTTAAAATCTCCCACTGTGTTTGTTGGGTCAAGAGAGGGACTGAAACACAACTCCCTTTTGTGGGGAGAAGGTGCTGGATGCTGCTGAGTCTGCCAAGAGGACTGTGAGAAGTACCAGCTGTTTGGAAGGTGGCGTTGGAAGGTAGGCATAGCTGCGGTTAGTCATGGAAGCAAATTTTCAGGAAGGGATGGATTCTCTCTCTCTCTTTGGATCAAACCTTGATGCATCTTTGGAAGTTGTACTTTAACTAAAAGCAAGTAACTGGGTTCACTGGGAGACACACAACCAGTTTACTTTTTTACGTACGGAAGCAGTGAGATACAGAGAGGGTGAGGCTGTTCTGCTCATGCAGAAAGTCCGTGGCATGGTCACAAACTATCAATCCAGCATCTGTCACAAAATTGAGACCATGTCAGGAGGTGGTTTCTGAACATCTCGTACCAGCACAGTTTCGTGCAGTCACACCAGTTTGGTGCCATTGAGCGAAGGGTGTTTCCATTCCCTTTCTTGAAGGCAAAATCCCATAGCACCATTTTTGCTGTGAATGCTATTGTGAAACAAAGGGTGGTTTCGCACAATAAAATGCTGGAAGTTCTTGCTTGGACCGCTTCCTTTTGCATGAATTTCCGCAGTGGACTGGAAGCTTAGGACAATTTTCTGAAAGGGAATTGTTGCTACTTCTGCATGTTTTATCTGCCTGTGGAAGAGGGAAGGACTTATGCGCTGAGACAGACTCTAATGTGCCACTTGCTCTTCTTTGAAGCAGCTAATTTCCCCCTGCTGAGCATCCATCCACTTGCATGCTAATTCTTTGTGCCCCCTAACTGGTTTAATGTGGAAAGGATTTGTAATATTCCCAACAGTGGGCTCTGACTTCAGGTAAAGAGGGACAAGCCAGCTACAGAGAACCTTAATTTGAAGGTCCGGTTTGTATCCCTGAAGGTCTTGAGCCCAAGAAGCACGTGCAAAGTGGCCTCTCTATGAAAGCTTTTTCTGAGTTAGCTAAGGAAAAAATCCAACTCCTTCTCCCCCCCGCCCCAAGTACATCCTAATACTGTCTCTTGACTTGTTACTTCTTGTTGATAAATGGTAGGAGTAACAGTGCCAGCGTAGGTGTCCTGTTTTCCGCATCCACCCTCGTTTCTGCATTTCTCCTTTTCTTATGCCAAGCCCCGCTCTCTCTACGCAAAGCCCTCTCTATGCATCATCACATCAGCTCGATGGGCAGACTTGAGCTTGCTGAGGGAATTTAGGGATTTCTAGGGATTTCTGAAGCGGTTCTTTGTCCGTTTGGGATTTAGATAGTCACTTGGTCATCTAAAGGCGCACGATCAAGCGTTGTGTCTCCTGCAAGAGGACATGAAAGGGAAATCGTGGCTTCCAGAGTGGGTGGTTGAGGACACAGACCTTTCAGTCGAGCGTCACCAGCATGAGCTGCACCCGGCCTGTGTGTTGGCAAGCTCCTAGTCAGCTGTAAGGTAAATTATTAGCTTAAATCCCTTTCCCTTCCGGTGACTCAGCAGGCAGGCACTAGCTTTTAGGGCATCTCTAACCTATTTGACTTTCAATTGCGAGTCCGAACCCAGGCTGGTGTAGTCTTTGAAGGTAAAGGGTAAGGAGAAAGCAGTAGAAACTAATCCTTTGCTAGCAGAGTGGGACTTGACTCTTGGCGGGGCGGCAATAATTTCCCGGTTTGTTTCTGGGAAATCAATTGTTTTTGTTCAGTTTTGCAGAATAAACTAACAGTTTATCCCTGTTCTTCACAAGCCTTTTAAAATTCCTTTCTTGCAGTGGGATCATAAAAGCTTTGACTTTCTCTCTGCTCTACAACAGCAAGTTTTAATTTCAGTGTTTGTATGATTCTGTTTGCTAAAGTGGAAGCTAGATAGGGGCTCTCTGGGGTTTTCTTCTGTGCTTTTCTCTCCCCCATAGACCCCTCCTGCCTTACTCCAGTGCACTCCTGCACTGTAACTCTGGCATAACAACAGGAACCCCAAACAGTCCTTCATTTCTAGCTGTTTTACATGTTCTTTGCCAGAGTATTAATATGCTGAGTCGCCTCTGTGCTCAGACGAGGCATAAACAATTCAGACAGCAAATGCTATAGAGCGAGTGCAGTTAATGGACCCAGATGGTTATGTTGCCAGTTTTACGCGACATGCTGTCTGCATTAGCCTGGGAAACTTTCTGCTCTTAAATATCAGAACTCTGTTTAATATTTTGCATTGTCCAAACATCTGCTGGACTTTGTCGTCTCCTTAATGGCACTTGATACTACAGGTATGAGGGTGCCAGAAATGCCTTCTGCCTGACCTTGTATAATGTCTCCGTCCCAACCGGGGTCAGCTCAGCAGCTGTGATGGAGAGAGACCTTTGGAGAGGTGCCAGCACGTGTGCGCACAGCGGAGCAGATTGCAGCCTCCCGTGCCTTCGCCCTGGATGGATGGCCCGCTGGGGCTGCAGATCTGGGCTCGCACTGTGTCGTGTCTTGATCGCCTTGGCCTTCTGCTCAGATTGGGCAAGAGCATTACATGCCTAGAATGATTTCTACAGACATTTTTCTGTATTAGGTTGCAATATTTGTCTACCTCAGTGCAGGAGAATGAGCTTAAATAACCATACTGAAAACAAATTTTAGATATGCAACAGCATGCCTGGCAATGTGAAAAAGAATGGTGGTACAGGCAGATAAGGAAAACAAAAATCCAGTGGAGATAATTGTCAGGAAAGGGTGAACTGAAAGCAGATGGTGATGTTTTTGTGACCAGGGGGTAAAGGAAAAAGCTTTTCAGTGGACACTGCAAGGATGAGCAAAAGAAAATGGACAAATTTATCTGGCTAGTGAAGAGAAGAGGTCAAAAAAGAAAACTGAGGTAGTTAAATGTCCCAAGATGCCATTTAATGCCATGTATTTCACTCTTGGCCTTCCCCAGCCCCCACTGACACGGATTGCTCCAGGCTGCCTGGGGCTGCAAATTCTCCATCCCAGTTTCCTGCTGGGGAGAAAGACAGCTCGTCTGTGTACATACCCAAGATGCTGTTTTTAATTTCCAGGAGGATGCAGATCTTATTTGTTTATGTTGGAGCAGTGAGCTGGAGAGGCCAGGAGGAGACTATGTGTTTAGGAGCAGGGCTGGATTCCCTGGGAAGCGGAGGAGCCCTCCTGGACATCTCTCCATTGCTGCTTTCCTGCACCAGTCCTGCCCCACTCTGCCTTCAGCCCATGCCTGCATCCAGCCCTGTATCCCAAAGATCTTGTACCTGGTACCGTATTAACATTTCTCTTCTTGTAATAGCGCAGATCTTTGCTGAGACGTAAGGATAGGTTTAATCCCTCCAGCAGTCTCCATGCTGGAGTTCCCCCATCTTCAGCACTTGGTGCTAAGCTCAGTGGCTTGATGAGGTTGCTTAGGGTAAAGTTTCCTTTTTACTTTTTGAAGCAATTCTTACACGTGCTCACCCTCGTTGAGGCTCTCTGCAGCAGACATCTGTCATTTGCTTTTCTCCTATGGACAGTAGCGGTGAGGTGCACCATTAAAGGCTGATGGTGGGGTGAGCGGCAGATGTCGGTAAGCATTGTCTCTGCAGCGTGTGCGCCGTTCTGCTCCGTCTGTGCCAAATGCAACCCCATTTGCTTAGCAAAATAACTGAGGATGAAAGACAAGAGTGACATGAAAAAAAACAATTTAAATGTTCTTTAAAAAAGGCAGCAACAACAAACTTCTGTTTCAAAGGATGGAGGGGTCCTTATCCGCTAAATACATCACGCTCCACAGATTCCTGTGATCTCGAGAGACCTTTGGGAGCTCCAGCTCACCAAATGGTAACACATCAAAGAAGTGTCCATGGGGCTTGGAGTACAAACATGTAATATGCAGATGGCATAGGGACTTCACAAGGCAGAGTCCATGCCCAGGGAACAGATACTCCCTTGCTGAGAGACCATCTGACAGCCTCCTCCTTTTAGATGACTCTTTGCATCAAAGGTGACCTGAAAAACTTTTTTTCAATACATTAAAAAAACCACACTTCCAAACTTAAAAAATCTCAAACTCCAGCTACAAGATCATACTTTGCAAAGTAAGTTTTGCTTGTATTCACAGACTTTAAGGCATGCTTGCCTGGCACAGGGATGTCTTTAGCTCTTGCTTGGGCAGACGTGGAGCTCTCCTGGTGTGGTGTCCACATGTGCCAAGGGGGACCTGGAGGGACCCACAGCAAGTGGGCAGTTGAGAATGACCCATTCTCTTGTATTTACCATATAGCATCATCTGTCATCTGATAAACTAGAGAGAGGGCATGCCATCCAGAGGGACCTGCACAGGCTTGACAAGCGGGCCCATGTGAACCTCATGAAGTTCAACAAGGCCAAGTGCAGGGTCCTCCACATGGATTGAGGCAATCCCCAATAACAATACAGATTGGGGGATGAATGGTGTGACAGCAGCCCTGAGGAGAAGGGCTTTGGGGGACTGGTGGATGAAAAATCGGACACGGCCTGGCAATGTGCGCTGGCAGCCCAGAAAGCCCCCCGCATCCTGGGCTGCATCCCCAGCAGCGTGGGCAGCAGGGCCAGGGAGGGGATTCTGCCCCTCTGCTGCGCTCTGGGGAGACCCCCCTGCAGTGCTGCCTCCAGCGCTGGGGCCTCAGCACAGCAGAGACATGGACCTGCTGGAGCGGGGCCAGAGGAGGCCACCCAGATGATGCCAGGGCTGGAGCCCCTCTGCTATGGAGAAAGGCTGAGAGAGTTGGGATTGTTCAGCCTGGAGAAGAGGAGGCTCCAGGGAGACGTTATAGTGGCCTTCCAGTACTTAAAAGGGGCTTACAAGAAACAGAAGGACACTTTAACAAGGCCTGTAGTGACAGGACAAGGGGCGGCAATGTTTTTAAACTGAAGTCAGGGAGGTTTAAATTGGACGTAAGACATTTTTTGCAATGAGGGTGGTGAAACCCTGGCCCAGGTTGCCCAGAGAGGTGCTGGATGCCCGATCCCTGGAAACATTCCAGGTCAGGTTGGACAGGGCTCTGAGCAACCTGGTCGAGTTGAAGATGTCCCTGCCCATGGCATGGTGGGTGGACTAGGTGGCCTTCAAAGGTTCTTTCCAACCCAAACCATTCTGTGATTCTGTCATCTCAGCTGGGGATCGTGGTGTTTGGCAGTTTCATCTGAGGTGACAGCAGTGGTATTGCTGAGCCTATTGGTGCAGGAATTAATTGTTAATACTGTTTTAAGGCTTCGGTCTGTGCAGGTCAAACAAATTATCTTTAGAGTGTTGATTCCTGCAGAAACCTCACCTTTGTAACAGAAGCACTTTGGAGGCACCAAGTAATGCTGCCTTATGCCTCGGGCAATGTAGGTTGGGCTTTTGCCGCAACTCAGTGGTGTAACCAAGATCTGCAGGCAGCAAGGCTGCCTCTGCCCTGAGCGTGGAGTGACCCTGGTTCAGCTGGGTTTTACCGTCTGCTGAATCAGAATCCACGATGCAGATAAGAGCACAAACTCTTCCAGCAGAGGTTTGTCAGCCCGGGAGCAGCCCCTCGCTGCAAGCACCCCGAGAGGTGGGGTAAGGCAGTCCACATGCGTTTCATGGCTTGCTGGTGTGGGGGTAGCACTTAGGGACCTCGGGAAAGCTCAGCATCCCACGGAGCAGTGGGGAAGCAGGACTTGAATTCAGTCATGCAATTTGTCTGGTGGCCAAAATAATGCATTGCTTTGACCAAAAATGCCCCCGTTCATTCTGCCCTCCCACAAAGTAATGTGTCCGCCCCCCCTTTTTTTCGGGTTAGTTTTCGTAATTGGGTCTGGAAGGGAGTCCTCTGCCAGGCAAGCAGCCAGCAGACGTCTCAGCAGTGGGATGTTCTCTGTCCTCCAGCCCCATGATGCTCAGGGCAGCTGGATGACAATGGAGACCAGCATCTCTTACCAGCTCGGTCTAGTAGGGGGAAGTGGTTGGGTTGGTCTGCCAGCTCAGGGGATACCTGATGCAAATTAAATCGCTTTTTGATCGTCCGCAGAGAAGAGTCCAGCAGAACCCTGGGGTGGTGCTTGGACAGAAAGCAGACTCCTGCTGTCTTGGGAATCTTCAAAACATTTCTCCTTTTGCCAGCACTGTTTGAGGCTTTCCTGGGTTGGGTCTGCGCCAGCCACGCTGCGCTCCAGTGCTCTGCTTATCCCCTTCAGGGGCTGGCACAGCAGGGAAGCGGCTTACCCACCCTCGATTCATGGGGCAGTGCTGGGCACCGCAAAACAAATACCCCGGGGGTATCCGGTGTCTCCTCACCATCTCCTGGCACCAGGTATGGAGGACCCCAGCCTGCTTCTGCCTGGTCCCTCGTGCGTGCCAGCAGCACCTCTGTGAGCTGCGTTTCAATCACACCACGTGCTACAGAGGAGCTAGTTTTTGTGCGTAGGGATGAGGGTAAAGGAGAGACTCGTTTCGAAGCAAATTAGCACAAGGTCTCTTTTGACGCCTAATTGCAGTGTGTGCCGCCAGTCGGTCCAGACTGTGCTCCATCCCATGGAGAGCCCATCACACGCTACCACGTTTGATTGTAGCCCGAGGGACATGAAGCATCATGTCACCTGCATTGCCATGTCCCAGCAGATGTGTGCCAGCATGCTGCTGGCTCCTGCCAGTGGCAGGGAGAGTCACGACGCATCTACGTGTGCGTGCATGTGTTTTGGCAGATCTGCAGAAATTGGCATTTACCACGTATTATGGAGCCACCTCCCCTTCTATCAAGCGGGAATAACATCGCAGAAAGTGCACATCCCCGTGAGAGAACAAGTTGGTAACGATCAGCAGTTGTTGACTCTTGAACAGCTCCTGCTGGTCCAGCCAGTTCTTCAAAGGCTGAGTTTTGGGGGGTTTTTGTTGTTGTTGGTTTTTTTTAAATGGCAGCTTTCTAAGGGCCAGATAGCATTGTGGCAGTACCTCTAAAATCCTTAAGCTGCTTGAATCACTCCAAGGAGCCAAGCAATAAAAGAGCTAGAATAAAATGTATTCCACAATGTCCTTCACTTCTGCTGACAACTGCAGTTTAAATCACTGGTGCAACCTCTTAACATAGCTAGCTTGTAAAAACTAATAAAAAAAATATAATGAAGTCATAACGGCTACTTGCCACCGCTTCTCTGATGGGGAGTAGGGAGAAACTGCCTTTCTTTTCGGGGGAGTCTCTGCTAGTGTACTATTATTGCTATTAATGTTATAATCTGATCACTGTCATTAATATAGGCTGTAATTTTTACAATATATAAGTTATACAGTGTTTATTAGAGTAGGGGCTTTGCTTTTATCATGAGGTAGCGTTTATGCCATGAGCACCCTAATGTTTCTCAGAGCTTATATTAGAATTACGCTTTTAAAAAAACCTAAGCTCTCGGGAGAGTGGTTCATTTGGCTGCTGTGAATTAAGGCATCCCACTTCCAGGTGCTCCGATTCCTTGGGTCCTTTGCCCCAAGTGTCCAGAGTTTCGGGGACCCAAATTTGTAACTTTGAGAAAAAAAAAAATTAAAAAAAATTAACCAAAGTGGATTTTTATTTTGTAAACTATATGCATTCAAAGCTTGCGATAAAACATTTTCAGACCTCAAAGAGCCAGCGAGGATTGTGTCTGGATGCTGGGTTTGTGTAGTGTGGGAGAGCATGGAAGCGTGTATTTTGTGGGGCATGTTGAAATGAAATCCTCAGCTGTGGCTGTTGGGTAACATCTTCATTCGTGATTTCTGGAGAACTCTGGAAAGAGCTTTGCAATCCGGGGAGGAGCGAGGGGTAGAGAGGTCGTGGCTGTTAGTTCTTGTCTCTGCAAACATCTTGTAGCCTTGTGCAGATGGAAACGTGCCACGTCCTGCAGCCTGCCAGGAGAGAGGAGAGCTACGTTCACGATATGTTTCCTTCTTCGTAGCTCAGAGATGTAGGCACTTGGGAAGCGTTTTGCTAGCCAAAGTGAAAAGGATGGAGACAGCCTTTATAAGCAGCTGCCAGTCTCGTCACCAGAGCCCAGTACCAGCCCTCGAGGACCAGCACCAGCTCCCTGCCGGCAGCGGCGGCAGAGCTGGGACTGTGTGAAAGGCTGCGAGTATGGAACACATTAGTAAGAGTAGGGGTGGGAAGAGGGAGGCTTGGGACAGTCCGCTTGTACGGGCCGCCAAAACTGTGCGTGTCCAAAAGGCTGTGTAGGAGGGTGAAGGCATGTGGATGGCCCTGATGTGCAGGGCTTTTTGTTCTGAAACTACAGGAAATGCCACCTACAGCAAAGGCATCGCCTGCTGAACAGTTCCGCAGCTTTGGACTTCAGTTAGCTAAAGGTATTTTATTTTATTTCAGTTTTCTATGTGTGTAGCTGCTGAGATCAGGCAGTTGTTTGCAGCAGAAGTGTGTCTGAGGGAGGATTTGAGCTGGGGAAAAAAAATGGATGAAAAATCATATTGAGTTACTGGGCTTGAGGCTGGAATTGGCGGGTGGAGCTTGTGGTGTGTCATGCAGCAGGTCAGACTGGGTGGCTTCCCGTGGTCCCCTTTGACTTTGGTATTTACAGAACAAAGTAGTTGATTTTTAAAAAAAAAAAAAAAATGTGGGAAATGGTCAAATGCAAGTGACTTCAGAGCTATCAGTTGCCAGGTGGTGTAGTGGAAACATTTTCTGTGAAGGGAGCCAGGAACACCAGCAAGCTGGCTTTGAGCTGGTGGAGCACAGAGCTGGCAGCCCACATCTCATCCCATTTAGCTACAAAGGATTTGAAATATCCCTTCTCCAGGCTGTCTCCTTTAGAGAGAGGTATCAGCAGCAGTGTTTGTAAAGCATGCTGATCATTTACCGCTGCAGTTCTGCTGCTGTAGATTGTACTAGCTCTTACGAAGCTAAGTATCCTCGCCCGCAGCTTCAGGTGATCGGCCAGGGTTTGTTGGAGTCAAGGTGACTCAGCAAGTCAGTGGCAGGACTGAAAACCAAGAGCATGTCTCGCATCCTTCTTCAGGACCTGGCTGTCCCTGTAAGTGTGCATACTGCCCTTATAAGCCAAAGCATCAAATTTGGGTAGGGGAGGCTTGGAGTTAATTTTCCTTGTGTGCCCACCATGAAAGCGGCTCAGGACCAGGAGTCCAGGTCATCAAAACTTTGCTTGGGGACTTCTGGCCAGTTTGCTTTTTATTATGGATGCCCGGCACTCCCTTTGTGCATCTTTGCCGTGCTGAGGAATATGCAGGAGCTGAGGATGTGCCTTATTGCTCTGGGCATCATAGCACCTAAGGAGGTGTCTTTTACCTTGGGCCGAATCCTGTGCCTGTCTCCTGGGTTAGTGTCCTCCAGCCTCTGATACTCCTCAGCAGCCCAAATTGTCAAGCCCATGGGAGCTTTCAGGCTTAAAGCCGACTGCATTGTGAATCTCTCATCTGTTTGGAGATGGTCTGAAAGGAGTGTTTTAAGCCAATGCGCTAATAGGCAGCCTCTCTCGCACGATGCCTCTCGGCGATGGGTAACGTGTTGCTTAAGTACATGTGGTTTTGTTTGTGTTTTTATATTAAACAGGAGAAGAACCCTTGAGATCAGCGCTGGGAGAAAGAAGAAAAGCAGTGAAGGAGTCAATGTGTGATGCACGACAGGTCTGAGCCAAGGAGCCAAGCTGCAGAAGGTGAAGCACAAACGAGCCCTGCAGTGTCAGTCTGCTCCATGCCTGGCATGAGATTACTTCTTCCCTTGCTGTATTTTAACAGTCTACCCAAACATCTCTGCACTCTTCTAGCAACACTCCCTTCTCCCCGTAGTCAAGTTAAAGTAGTGGTGAGGTGGGGAAAGCTTGTAAAAGTTGGTCTGCCACCAGTACGATGTCACCCACGAGGTCTTAATCAAGACCCTTACATATTTTTTGGCCATCAACTCTTTTTTTTTAATTATCTATTATTTGCTGAAAGTTTTAACTGAATTCAGTTGGCATAACTGCAGGCGAAGAAGTGGCATTTCACAATATTCTGATTTCAGCAGTTTAAATTCTGATTTTAAAAGCAGTGTTAAATGTCACTGAAGGTCTGAACTTGCCAGCGCAGTGTCTGGGTGCCTTGGGATCCAAATCCCCACACGCAGCTCACTGGGGGCAGTTGGGCTCTGAAACTGCCTGCATGATTTGAAAATTTTTCTTCTTTAGTATCATTCATTGGGCAGATTCTTGCCCCAAAACGCTTTGTAACCAAGGTAGGTTCACCGTGTAAGGATTAGTCCATGGGCTGCTGATGCACAGCTATTGCGGGGGTGTGTGGCTGACAGGGAAGCGCAGGCGATCTCGCTGCAGAGGCCAGAGATTGCTGCCAGCAGCACATTTCTCCTCCAGTTTTCCTCTCACTCCTGTAATGAAGCCAGAGGATGGGATTTTGTGCCCTGCACTGAGCTCCTTCAGGCAAACTCCAGAGTATTGTCAAAACTGCTGATGAATTTGGGCTTCAGCAAAGGTGTCAAGCGTGAAGCAAAGTGGCTGGAGCATGGAGTCACTTCTGCCTGTGCCAGGGAGCAGTGTTTTCTGGCAGAAGGTCACAAGGGCATCAAGAGGCAGCTGCATCCTACGCAAAGGTACTTAGGCAGCCCGAGTTTTTGAGTGGAAGTAGCACATGGATTGTTACTGGGAGCTGCCACAGTTATTCAAGCTGGGATTTGGCTGCCAGGTCTAACTCCTGCTCTTAGGAGAACTTGGATGAAGTGTAATGGCCCGTGATACAGCAGGAAGCAGAGTAGGTGCTCTGAAGGTCCCTTTTGGCCTTGAACTCTACTAATCTGCAAAAAAATCACAGCTGCATCTCTGATGACCCATGACCGGTTCAAGCCCCTGTTTTGACTTGCTGTCAGAAGATTTCTCCAGGAGCACTGTGTCGTTGTGTGTCATGTTTGGAGCATCTGCTCCATATATACTTGGGTTGAACCGCTTCCAGCAGACTTAGCAACTGTGCTGGTGACTTCCTCCAGGAAATCCAACCATGCAGGATAGTGTTTAGTTTATGGGATCGTGGCATTCAAGCCATAACGACACTCTTAAGTTTGGGGTTTTTGTTGTTGTTTGTTTGTTTTTTAACCTGTTAACTGTCTTCTCACCCCCAACCACATATCTGTACATCTAGGAGGGATTTTTTCTGCCTTATTCAAGTGAAAGAGTAAATCCTTTTTGATTTATTCCAGAGCAGCCCTCGAGCTCAGCTCCTGTGAGAGCCTGCTGACTTTGAGTTCAAAAGATCTCATGTCTTTGAGGCCAGGCTGTGGTCTTCCATCTTGCCTCAAAGTTAAACTGAAAGAGAAAATTCTCTTTTTTTTCTTAAAAAGAGAGAAAGAGGGAAAATAAGCATGCTGTGTAAGGGAATCGGTCTTACCTGCAGCAGAAGAAAGTGCCAACGTGCAGAATTTCAGGATAAAATCTGGTTGTTTAGCGAAGGCTTTATTTTCAAGCACCGAGCATGTTGTTTAGTAAGTGTTTCATGGAGATAAATACTTCCTTTTAAAGCAGTGCTGTTGGCTGGCTGGGATCCAGCCTGTGATCCTACATTAAAGCATTTTTTGGAGTTTAAACCGCAACATTACCGTGGTGGCTAGAAATGGTAGTTCTGATCCCTAATTTCCTGCAGATCTGCTGATAACAAGGTCTGGCTCAGGCAGAGTTTTGCATCGCTAACTCCCGAGTTCAGTCTTTATGTCTATGCTGAACTTCACCGCAGGCAGGAGTGCTGGTCACTGGCATAATTGCCTTGTTGCCTAGTTGGTGTTTTCGGGAGGGAATGCTGAAAGATAGGCCAAGGACATCTCAGTTCAACATTTAAGCTTAATATCTGCCTCAATCTCTGCATTTTGTTTTCCTTGCTGCCTGACTTGAGGTGTTTGGAGGTGGAAGCGAAGCTGCTCGAATGTGGGCTCTAGCAGACACACCAAGCAAGAAAGCCTTGCCTTTAAACGTGTGTTTCTAATACTTAACTTCTAACGTCATCCTGTGGAGCAATATTAAATGTGTCCAACAGTTGTGGTGCATCTCAAATGATGGTCTTGACATACCAGAGGGGCTGGGTGTAGTTGGTACCTTAAAATGCCTATTATGCTGGACGCTACAGCGATGAATATGAAGTATTAAGCCCTATACCAAAGATGAGCTGTGCACCCTGAGAAGAGGTGCACACAGCTATCTGGCGTGTGTATATGTATGTGTATGTATTTCTATGCATGGGCAGAGCAAAAGAAGTATGTAAGAGTTATTATATGCTAGCTCTTTCATAGGGCCCTGCTTAGTCCAAATATACACTGTGTATGTGGAAGGGCAGAGGTAATACATGGAAGACCTTTAATATTCGGGGACCCACCTTTTAAAAAACAGCTCTTCTAAGCAAGGTGACCCTGGCTGTGCTTCTGACTTGGGAAACCAGCAGCACAGCGGAAAGGAGATACTGATCAGTGCAGTGAAGGCTTGGTCAGATGCCAGCAGAAGATAACACACAGGTTGGAGTGGTGGAGTTTTAACTACAAGTGGGGTTGTCAGGGCTGCCATGTAAAACTGTGGGTGCTCTCCCAAACTTATATGTGTTGAATATATACCTGGGAGGTGTGCATCTATTTTATTTTTATTTTTTTAAAAAAGCTCCAATGTTGGTACAACCTACTGAGGAGAAAAACAGCTTTCTTACCTGCCTCCAAGGAACACAATGACTTCCTGGCAGAGTAAGCGACAGGATGCGGAAGCATGTGGAAGCCATTCTTGTCAAACTCTTCATTTTCAGAAGCCCTTTCATTCAAAGTTTTGTACACTATGGAACGTGCGCATGAGAACACCTTGGTGCATGAGAACCCCCTTTTGGAAAAAACACATCTAGAAAGATAGTCATTTTCTGGCACGTCTGTGTACGGTAAATCCATGCAGCTCAGGTTTCGATAGACAGCCAGTGGACTGACTCTTCTTTTGTTCTGTCACCACTTCTGCTCTTTCTTCAGCAGAGAAAAACCACACATCGACCTTCTCCCGCAAACCCACGTTCTGAGCCAGCAATAAAGTAGGAAAATGGTTTTTCCCAAATCTAATTTGAAACATGATGACTGGACCATTCTTAAACAGCTTTCAACTTAACAATAAAGAAACTTCACAGAGCGCTTGGCAGGAGCCTCTGTACATAATTTAGATCATAATCAGATGCATTAACACATTTTATATGGATCTCATGGGGGCCAAGAAGATGAGGTGTGCTGGGTAATTTCTTTCCAGATTTCTTTACCTGATTGTTTATTACTCTTGGGGACTTCATTTGTGGTCCAAATGTCACCAGCAGAATCCTGCTGCTTCACGTGCCTGCATTTAGAGTAGCTAGTAGCAAGGCTTCAAATAACCTAATTGGTGTGTTATTGTCAGTCTTTCCATCTGTGTGTGTCAAAGGAAGGATGGGGAGTACGTGGGGAGGGAGAGAGGCGAGAGGAACAAAAGCAAGGACCCAGTTCTGCAAATTGCTGAGCTTCCCCTGTGCCTGCAGCTCGGTGGGAGGGAAGGTGCCGAGAGTGCTCGACGAGTAGCGTGTTTCCCGCTGAGTACAATCATGAGCTCTGCTTCTAGAGAGCTGCACGGGGGAAGCACTCCTTCCCCACCTTTTCATTTTAGCTGTTAAACATAAGCAGCTCTAATTTTATAAAGCTTCTGAAAGCTTTTTGGCGCTCTGTGCAAACAAAATGATCATATATCATTCGCATTGCTTCATTGTTTTGCCATGAATTCACCCATGCCAAAAGCATCCTTGTGAAATCTCTCCTCAGACAGAAAATTCTGTTGCTGCTTTGATAAATGACGTTTTGGATTTCTTTCTGCTCTGCTGGTTTGTATTATCCCCTCAAAAGGTGGGAAGTGGAGTTCCCTGTCACTTCAATGTCTCCTTTATACATGTTGAAGTAATAACCCTTCCCATGTGTTTCATGGGTATTTATTTGTTATTAAATGCTGTGAACTAGGGTAATGTCAGCATTTCTCATCCCTCCCCAGCTGTGGGCTTTCGAGGCCAGGCTCTGCTCCAAGATGGACAGCCCAGGGCTGAGAAGCCTGGTCACGGGGGCGCAAGGGGAGATGCTCCTGGGCACTGGGGCTCGCTCGCCCAGGGTGTAACCCTCCGGCGGTGGCCTTGGCCGGCTAGTCTTGACCCACACAATCCCCTGCCGTCGGCCAGAAGTCGGCACAACCAGGAACTGAACCCGCAAAGCAGGCTGGATGTGGGCACTGTGTTCAGGAAGGTGAGAAGGTTTAAGAACATGAAACTGGCTGGATTACACCAGCTGGACTCGGGGCCAGAGAACAGGCAGATGTACTGTCACAGCCTCGGGCCATGGCAGTCCGCACCAAAAACACAGAGCCCCTCTTTCCCCTTTTGCCAGTGATAATGATACTGAAAACCACCCCTGGCTGGAAAGCCGCAGTGTTTTACTGGCACACAGCGAAGGAGTGCTGTGGCACAGTGCTTTGGGTGCTGTGCACAACCTACAGGCAAGCTGCGCCAGCTAAAACCCTTGTAGCTGAAAGAGGTTTGAGTGCAGAAAGATCCTTTGAAGGCCAAAGGAGAAGCACCGATTTCTATTTGCCTCTTTCTTTTTTTTTTTTTTTCCCCTTAATAAGTGTTTATCAACAACATTTTCTCAGGCGATGATGCAACAGTATCCCAGATTAGCTAAGATCGTAAAGTGACTTTTACAACAGAACATAATGATGATGAAGAAATGAATATCCTTAAAAATCAGAGATGATTGGGTTGTTGACTTTCCATTTCATGTACCGAGCGAGTCCCTGTGTCTCACCCCTGTAACACCGGCGCGTTGTGCTGTTGAAATGTTGACGGGGAGAAAGGAGAGGGTGAAGAGCTGAGTCACCCAGTGCTTCTCCCACAAACACCTGCCCTTCTTTGTGTTTTCCAGCTAAGTACTGAGGAATGGCATTACTTGCAGAATATCTTGCCCCAAGGTATAAAAATTATGGTTGTTGGGCTCACCTGAGCAAACCCTTTCCCCTCCATCTCCTGCTTATTTTGAATCATGAGAGCATCAGAGCAGGCTGGTAAGGGCTCTGAAGGCTTTGTGCAAGCAGGGCAGGCAGGCGTACACGAGAGGGAGAAAACATCCCCAGTCCCTTTGCTATTTATAGCCAGTTCACAAGCAGTTTCCTTGCTTCCAGTGCCCAAACCACCAGCTGTGACTGATGTATTCTCCTTAGGTCAGCGGCACGTACGGCGACCGACTTGTCTTGACAAGCTTGGGGGGTTATCAGTTCAGCTGACTGCCCTGCTTGCGCTGTGGTTTGGCTGGGGCACGGACGCCCTTGCTTGCTTGGTTGGGCTGTGGAAGGGGGTCTGAGCTTGCCGGAGCAGTGAAGGAAAAGGAGTGTTTTGGTTTCCATTTACTTAAGATCTACTCGGGCTGGACTTCAGAATTATTGATGTTCAACCTGTCTTTGTACCAAAACCCTACGACTGTTCAAACAACTGTTCAGCTGAAACTATTGGATTACCTCTCGCTAAAGCGTTATTTGATTTGGCTTGCTGTTTTGTCAAGCCTCTGAAGATAATAGCTTGCTTTAGCCTTTTGTCTCCGGATAGCATGAAAGTAGCCAGCCACTCACTTCTGTGAGTTAGAAGCACCACAGCTTATCTGCGTGGCGTAGGATCCGTACAGCCTTCACCTGCCTTCTGCTTTATATCCTGCATTCATTGCTTAGCTGGGTAAGAATTTTGTTTGCTGAAGACCTGCCAGGTGCTGATCTGTTCCTCCTAGATCAGAGCTGCTGTGTTCTCCTACTGCATCGTTTGGATAGCCCCTTACAGCTCAGGCCTCATATCGGGGTGGGGCGGAGGGGGGGAGGTGGTGAAAGTCTTCCAGCGATCTTGTCCTTCTGGTTATATGCTAAAATGCAAGGGTGGAAGTGTTAGTGTTGCTTTTCTGCTGTGTGGCTTGCATGTGTGGCCTGACTGGTCCTTCTCACGTACGGGGAGAAGAGCAGAACTGCTGCTGAGCGGGGGAACTGAGGAATTTAGGTTCTTTCTTGCATAATTTTGGGTGAGTATAATCTGCTATTTGTTTAAGCATCACAAGGACAGGCATAGACATAAATAAGGCAGAATGGGAAAGATGGAACACTTAAACTCGTCTGATGGTTGGAAATAGCTGGATGTTGTGTATGTGTGTGGTTGCCCTCCACTGGTTGATGCTAGAATGACCTCCCTATATGAGAGACTTTTTTGTCCAAGATCAGTGTTGACTTTGAAGAGAGTCAGAAGCATTTTAGATGCAGGGATGGGCTGTTGAGAACTGGTCAGTGCGACTGGTCAGTGTGACTGCTCGCTTTTCATCTGCAAAGCCACCCTGGGCAAGAGGCAACTTCTGAGCTGGTGAAGCAGGAAGAGTTGTCTAGTGCAGACGGATGCACGGAAGCCAACTCTATCACTAAACATGGCCAAGGTTTGCAGAGGGGTGCAGGTGCTTGCAGCCAGGTAGCCAGGGCTTGGAGGGGCTGCAAAATACATTCTGCTGCAAGACGTGGCTCTGAGCAATCTCTCATCAAGGCTTGGTGACCCCACGGGGCACGTCACACCTCAAAATAGGCAGTACTCTGGTCTGTTCAGTGGAGTAGGCTTGAGTTATGTATCAGGCTGAGAATTATGCGACAGTCTTAATTACAAAAAAATCATTTGCTGACCTTCAGTTTCATGAAAATAATCTAAAAGTGAGTTTATCAGCACCAAAATGGCTGTTACAGCAGAGGAGCTTAGAGGATTTAAGGGAACTGCATCCAGTACTTTTCCACTTCGGTGGGTTATACCGTGTCCTTGAAGGTTGCTGATATTCACTAAGTCGAGTAATCCTGGTCAACAAAACCAGCGACTTGTGGTTTGGGGTTTGGTTTTTTTTCCTTCTGGATCAGAACCAGCAAAGTCAGGAAGATATCTGTGTGCCTTACAAGACCATAGTAAGGGTGAAAACTTTGCTCTGCACTTGAAACCCTTTCAAAATGTGTATAGTAGGAACTATAGATTTTTGTCTTCTATGGATTTCAGCAAGACAGCTCTTAGAGTAAGGTGAAAGGAAAATGAACCTTCAATTTTGGTGAAACTCTAGTTACACTTTCCAAAACCTGGTGACACCTGGAATTCAAAGGCAGCATCTGATCCATTCTTTTTTCCTCCCACTAAAGCAACCAGGCAGGATCCAGTCAGGGATGTGCATGTCTTGTTTATCTCTCTGCATGTTGGATACATGAAAGGATTTGGGGAAGTGATTATGTAGTGGTTGAACAGAGAGATGGGAGCCAAGGAATCCTTAAAAGGACATCTCTTAAAATGTCTTTTAACATCAGCCGAACCCATTTAATCTCACAGTGTTGCTCTCATGAATGCTTATCACCTCCTACAGGTATTAAGTCTTATGACGCCACTAAAGCACCTTGAATTCTAATGTGAAAGTGGTATATGTGTCTTAATTGCACAGATATATTCCTCTGTCAAGATGTAAACGTTAGAGAAAAGGAAGCACAGTGTGCTGTGAGACTTAACCCTGTCACCACATCATCAGTTCAATGAAGAGTTATTTTTATTATACATTAGAGCTTTACCCGTTTCAGATATCTGCAGGAAAGACTTCCACGTTCTCTTTGGCATTTCTTTGAATCATAGAACAAATCAGGCTGGAAGGGACCTCTGGAGGTCTCTGATCCAACGTCCTGCTTGGAGTAAAGCTAACCACAAAGGTAGATGAGTTTACTCAGGGCTTTGACCTATTAAGGTTTGACCATCGATGGGGTGGAGGGTCTACCACCTCTCTGGGCACCTGTTCCAGTCATTTGTTTTCCCCCTGTATATCCAGTCATAGGAGACTACATCAAAAAACCTTGCTGACGTCAAGGTAGTCAACATCAACTGCTGGCCGCTCATCTGCCAACCCAGTCACTGGGTTAGAGAAGACAATCAGATCGGTGAGGTACAATTTGCCCACAGTACATCTGTGCTGTTCCCAATCACCTTCTTGCCCTTCATGGCCATGGGAATGGCTTCCAGGAGGGTTTGCGCCATCCATCCCTGCCTACAGACTTCTGCCGGCACGAAGGTGCTGTGCAGGCAGCTGGGCAGGGTAAGCACTGCCTTTGCAGTTTCATTGCTGTCCTCTTCATTCCTCCCTCTGAGTTACAAATGCTCTTAAGACTGAGTTTGTGTTGTCAAAGTTAATGCTTGGAAACTTACTGCAGATAACCTTGGCTTCGTCTTGACTTGGCTGCTCGTGGGCTTTCATTGCCTTAGCTAATAAAGCCTTTACAATTGCTTGGAGACACTTAAAGTTGTTAGTGTTTAAATAAAGGGATTAATTTCAGGCATCCTGCTGCTAAACTTGTATGTTTGAATTTTGAAGAAGTGCATTTTCCTTGTGAGGTGCGAACAGGCTCTGAAAACCAGTTAACGTTTATCAGCTAAATGGACTGTAACTCCTCGTGAGGAGCTGCTGTGAAGTCTTTGGCATCGATTTGCGCTTGCCAGGCAATGGAAACAATTACATTGGCTCCATGAAGAACAAATAGAGAGGGGTCTTACGGCATGAATATAGGAAGGTGTGTCAGGAACGCCTGCCCTTTAAACCTACTCCTGCTGTTGTTTTTATTGATGATTCAGTCAGTATTTTAACATTTCCATGCCTCGGTTTCCCTGGCTATAAATTACTTGCATCTTCCTCTTGGGTTATTGAGGACTGTTTGGCTATCATGGATAAAATGCTGTCAAGGTAGGGTGCCAAGTGAATACAAACTGTTTTATTTTTAGTGCCTTTTGAAATCTTGGACTTTTTGTTCTTCCTTTTATCTGTCTGTTTTTAATCACGCAAAATGGAAATAAACTCAATCACAGCTGTTGCTGGAGAAGAATCATTAGGCCCATCCAGCTGGCTCTCTCGGGGCCAGCGCAGGATTGTTCCCTACGTTGCATTTCAAAAGTATTTTATCTCCTTTAGTCTTGCGTGTGTGCGGAGAGATGAGCATCTTTCACTTTTGTCAGCTCTCTTCATTGATCCAAATGGGAAGGGCTATTTTTAGGTGGCTGTAAGTAAACGGACATCAGGCACCACGGAAAGGGAACTGGGTTATTTTTGGAAACCCATCAGCAGCCATTCTGGCAGGTCCTGCTGCAAGTTCTGTCTTCGGTTGGGCTGTCTCAGATTGTGGTGTCAGTTCCCGAGGTTGTGAACCTGGTTTCTTGGGTGTGATTTGCTGTCCGAATCTGGAATTAGCAGCTGCTGGAGACTGTCTTGACGGCATCAGTTTATGGGAGTTAATTCCCCCTAAATCGACCTGGCTCAGAGGGATGCAGGGTGATGATTGAGCTGGAGGTTTGGGGGCAGAAGAGTCATCTTAGGGGCAATGTGTGAAATACAGCTCGAGTGGAGACCAGCCCATGGAGACAAAGTCGTGGTTCAAGCCCTGGATGAGTATGCGGAAGACCTGGCGTCTGTTAGTGGCCGTGCAGCAGGTTTTGGTGTGCTCCTGGGCAATTCGTTTAGGTTTCTTCTGCTTCAGTGGATTGCAGAAGGATGGCATTTTCTCAGTTTTGCTTAGTCTTTTTCATAAGCATTTTGGGACAGCTTCTGCCTCTCGCTGAATCTGTGTGCAGAGCTTGCCGAGGCTGCGTGGAGCCATTAGGCACTCCAGTTGCTCGGCTGTGAACGTGCGAGTTGGAGTCCATGGGGGCAGTGACTAAACCTACGCCACTGCTGGTTGGAGAGCTTGAAAAGCCCAAGGAGAAAACATTGCATATGTGATTTAGTTGCACATTATCTTCTCTCTCTCAGCAGAGACCCAAGTCTAATTTCAAAGGTCAGAACATACTCTCACCTGGGCGTTCCAGGCCTTTTATAGAGCAGTTGAAGGCCATTACCTAAAATTAGCTTGCTGCTTGGGGGAAGCTGGTATTAGCTCCATATTAGGACTCTTTTCAAAGCTCTTGATGATCATTTATTGATGGGCTCTTATTGAAGCTCGTGAGTACAAGGTAGAAAATGGAAGACAAATAGCACCTGATACTGCTTCCTAACTGAGAAGAAAAATCGGGTGGGCTTTTTGGCACAATTCGTCTTCTTCTGGGGTGGTTTTTGGTGGTGGGTTGGTTTTTTTGAGGATCTCTAGTGAAGCTTTCTTAGGCAGGCCGGTGGACTGCCTTTAGAGTCAGACTTACTATTTTCCTCAAACTTCCTGATGATCCAGACTTGCTGGGGAGCACTGGGAAGGGGAGCACGTGATTCTGAAGCAGGCTTAAATTGTAAAGCACAGTCAGATCTGCTAAGCAACAGCATTGACACGTTTAAATAAATCTGCTGTTGAGTAATATAGAGTGACATATTGAGAGCAATTAAAAAAAAGAAAAGAAACTCAGCACAAATTTGGGAAATGACTGGAACGGAAACGGAACATAGATGTTAGAGAGGACATTGGATAAAAGAGAGGGAGGGCTACTGCACAAAAGAGTGTACTGGAGAACCAGGATATCCATCAGGAAGGATGAGACAATAGCAGAAATGCAAATTTATGCTGAAATTATCCCTTGGCAGTAGGATCCTTGTATTTCTACTTCTCTGCCAACCCTGATGGTCGCAAGGATTGAAGAGATTAATACTGCCTAGATCAGAGAGGAGCACATGGTGGGATGTCAGGCAGCTTGGAGAAGGTAAGGTGGCAGTTCCTGTTCTGGTGGCTTTCTTACTGTTGTTCCTCTGGGTCCGTAGTGAGTTGGGCGAGAGTCCTGTTGCAGCCATCATTGTAGAGGTGCGTAACGCTGTAGAAGAGGGCACAGGCTGAATTAGAAGGGTTTGTAGTTGAAGCTGGTGAAACGAAATCCCATGTGGAGCTCAGCTGTGGAACTCACTGCTGCAAGAAGCTATGAAACCAAGTACTTGATGTAGTTTTCCTTTTTTTTTCTTTTTTTTTTGTTTTAACAGTTCAGACTTTGTACAGATGAGAGTGTACATGATTGATTGCTTCAAAAAAGTATTTAGGTGGACAGCTTCTGTTCTTCAAGGGCTCATGCAACTCCTATTTGCTAGTGGTTAGGGGAAAATTGTTCCGAATAAGCTGTTCTGTGACTATGATTTATGAGTATTTTGCACCAAAGCAGCTGGAAATGAGCACTCAGGAGTTGAGGGGCTGAAGTGGATGGATCATTGGTTTGATCTAATATAGCCATCCTTGTGGTTTTTTATTATTTTTATTGGATTCTATACAGTGGTCAAATTGAGTTGTGAATTTTGTGGCGATCTTAATGACTTGGTTCCAAGCGGATGCCTTCATGTCTGTCTGCATGGCACGTTCGCAGTGGAGGTGGTGGCTGTGTCACTGAGCCCTTCAAAGCGTGTGTTCACCTGGAGCGTTCCCAGGCTCTGGGAACATCTCCCCTTTTCTTGGCTGGGCATCAGGTATTTACTTTGGACACAAGCAGCTTTTGTCCAGTGGATGGCAATAGTTAACTCATGCAGTAGCCAAATTATTGTGCTATTAAGCCTAAAAGGGAGATAGCTGTGCTGTCCCCTGCAATATTTTTGTGCGATGTGAGCCGTTTATGGCTCAAGCCACTGAGATGAGAGTGAGATGGCACAGCATGAGAGATGCTAGGACTTACTCTTCTGACCACAATAACTGATGCAAATGGCCAGAAGAGATGTTTGTGGCTTCCTTGCCCATTGGGACCTCTCAGCGTCTCTTCTGCAAATGGTCCCTGAAGCTGGCGTGAGTTGGAAATGGTCTGATCTTTGGGATGATGGCTGGGAGACAGCAGCTTGTGTTGGAAGTGATTGCTTCATCTGCACAAGTGTTGTGCTGGCAGAGGTGGGTACTGCCTGTTTCTGAGCTGCTCTGAGGACATTTGGCCCCATTTACCCAGCAAAAATAGTTGTTGTGGGTTGGAGATTTCTGCCTAGAGTATTTTTAAGCTTGGCATGTCCTCGCCAAAGTAGCTTCAGCCTTCCCAAATGTACCCCCTCTGCTAACATTTGGATTCTCTTCACCTTTTGTTGTGAACGGGCAGGTGGGACTGCATTGGTGAGGATTACTTGGGCAATCTCTGAAGGGCAGAGCGTATCCACAATTTCCATGGCACACAGTTTTCTCTGGGAATTTTTCCTCTGGGCCATGAAAGTGCGTTAGCCACGTTAACTGTTCGAAGCCCTGTCAACTCTGAATTAAGATCCATCCTGCACATCCTGCTGCCAATCCAGGGAAGCTGTTAAGCCATTAACTTTGCAAAAACTTGGCTGATTTAAGCTGCTGAGTGCTAGCACCAGTCTCACCACTCATTGTCGTGGATGAATAGCTAAAGCATTTGGACATGGTATGATTACATCAGACAGATTGTCTCAAAGCCACAAGGTATTTAGCTGGCCTGTGTGTTCGATACCAGTTAATAAGGATTTATTTAAAAGGACACTATTGCTTAACATTAGATGCTCTTTAATGTTGTTAGAGTGTTCTAATAAAATGGGACTTGGGCATCTGGTCTAATCTGTTAGTCTTCCAATAACTTTTGAACCTATCAGCTGTTTTCACTCAACTTAGAGTGATAGAGCTCACTAAAGCATTAACTCCCTGTAAATGTCCTGAAAATAGGAAACTGAGGCTCTTTATGGAGTACTGGAGAAGCCCATGCAAGATTGAACGCATCAAATAGCAAGAATTCAGGCTTCATTTGTGCTGGTGTTCCCAGAAGTACTTGTTGGGGTTACATTGAGACAACAGATTATATTTTTCTCTGAGTGTAGTGCTGAGCAATGCAGGGGCTGTTACAAATGCCCAGCTAAATTAATAATCATTCCAGCTGTTTCTCCAGCTAGCTAACAGGACACCATTAGGTTCGGGAGAGCAGTTGGGAAGTGCCTTCGGACCAGACTGTATGCTTGACAGGTTTTTGGTTTCAAAGGCAGAGGATTTTAAAAAAATAAAATAAACTAAACCAACTCACACAAGGAGTCATGCTTTGGTACCTTGGCCTGGAAGGCAGCATTGAAGCTAAAAGCTCTATTAGTGGGTTTCAATTTACTCAGGCTGAATCCTTCCCTGAGGATTGCTCATGTTCTGTGGAATTACAGGGTTTGGCGTGATAATGTTTTTCCCCTTTATGTCTCCCTTTTGCACTTTCTTGGTGCGAGCAGGCGAAACAGCAGCAAAGCTCTATAGAGGCTGGAGAGGTGTGAGAGTGCTCAAGGGCTCTGTTAGACCAGGAGATGTGCGGGCACGGCAAGATGTGGTCTAAGGAGATGAGCGATGCTCGCAGGCTTCTGAAATAATAGATGTCAATAGAGAAAACCAGTGCTGGGTGTCTGCCCTCAAACTGCTGCTCCTTAGCTGAGTTGCTGCGAAGAAGGAGGCTGGAGGTGGGTCACAGGGGAGCGTGAAGAAGGACATGGATGAACTAAACCGATGTGCTGACAGCACTTATCTGTGGAGGGTGCAGAAGACACAGCGAGGCGGTGGGGTTGTCGGAGAGGGAGGACAGGAGAGACCCAAATAGGAGAAGGTGGGATTCAGGCAGTGGAGGAAAGGTGATGAGAGAGTGGCAAAGAAAATTATCTCGGCAGCTGCATTTTGCGCGGCTACTCCTGTATCCTGCAGCTGTTCATTAGAAATTCTGTTTATGCCACAGGGAGTTTTGGAGTCTCTGAAGCTGACACAGTTTTAATAGACAAAGACATTTTGAGTGCAGCACATCTGCTCCGGGATGCTAAGGAACAGGCTCCATGCGGCAGTGCCATTGGTTGAAGCATTTCATCGTGCTTTTTTTATTTTAAGACCTCCTCTCTTTTATCCTAAAAAGTAATTTTTGAGGTCAAAAGAAGTGCTGTGTTTGCTCATTAAGTTTGCAGCCATTAAACAGTCCTGCCGTACTCTTCCTAATATCCCAAAGTTCCCAGCCCTTAGAGTTGGCAAAATTACCTTTTACCTTGAAGGATCCCAAAACATTTCACAGAAGTGGCCATCGCGGAGGTGTGAAGCAGCAGTTCAGTAAGGAATACGCTGCGTAACACATGGGAGTACAAAAAAAAAGTCAGTGTGAGTATGAGATAACACTCACACTTCCCGGAGTATGGTGGGTTGCTGATGCCTCCTGAGCCCCAGGTGTGAGCTGGGAACCGAAAGAGTCCAAATAAAATGAAATCCTATATAAATTATGTATATGACAGGTATTTCATAAAACTAGGAAGCTTTGTTATTAATGGTTTTGGTGGGGGTTTTGCTGTCAAGTTTCAGATACTAAGAAACACTAAAAGGGAACCGGTGGGTTTGGGCTGCGTCTTGCCCAGGCTGCCGCGGTGAAGCTGTGGGGAGGGAGCAGCCCCGTTGGGACCCTCAGAATGGGCACAAGCTTGGGGCTGGAGGGATGCTGCTCCAGGGCAGAGGTCTCCTTTGGTTGCCCAATCACTAACATAACACCGCATTATTGAAAATTTGTCAAGTGGTTATATTTAATTGATCGATTTATTTCTAAGTAGATTAAATCTAACCCTTAGCTTAACTTTTATAACCCGTGGCTTTCCAAAACCCATCTAATCTTGCTCAGTGATTGAGTCTACCTTGTGCAGGTGAAAAGTTAATTCCTTCCTTCACCTCCAGCTTTGGCCAAGTTCCTTTGATCCCTCTTCCCCTGACCTCTCTCTTGGGCCTTCATTAACAGGACAGCGTAACTTTGCCCTTCTTAACTGGTCTGTTATTACTACATCTGCCCCCCGGTGGTTTCTATATGTCTTTCTACCCACCCATTACGACAGGAGCAGTCTCTATGCCAAACACACACGCTGAGTGGAGTTTGCTGTCTCCCATCCTACCTCTTCCAGGGACTGGGCATTGTTAGTCTTCTCCAGCCACACAGCTTGAGACTAGGTTTGTCATTTATGTTTCTTCATGATATCTTGCAAGCGAAGCACTGGGCGCCAGTGACAGAACAGCACACAGTGTGTGTCAAATTATCCAGCATTTCAAATTCAAGCAGCAACTTCGCTTTGTAGAAATTTAATTATGATGCATTCTGCTAGTGCTTATCTTCTGCCGTACGCTCTTCTGCTGGTTAATAACTTTGTTAAGCACACCCACAAGCTTCAGGCACAGTGTTTCGTTCGCTCTGTGTATTTCGGAGTGCCATCATATTTAACTGCTTCCACATCTGCGCATCCTAACCTGTATAGTGCAGGTGTCCTGCACAGCCTTTCATTAGCTGGACTGCAAACATAGAATCATAGAATGGTTTGGGTTGGAAGGGACCTTAAAGATCATCTAGTTCCAACTCCTCTGCCATGGGCAAGGACACCTCCCACTAGACATGGTTGCTCAAAGCCTCATCCAACATCTGGTTGGATGGTCACCTGGTCAGGTTCCTCTCTGCTTTGCGCAACTACGGTAATTATCTTTTCTTTCTTTATTTCAGCCATCATAACATTGCTTTAGCTGGCAGAGATCTTACCTGAAAGGTCTGTCCCAGTGGTGCCTCTTGGTTTCAGGTGGGGACTTTGTTTGGGACAGTGCTTCGGCCAGCAGCATCTTTACAGCAAGGATGCCACATGCTGTATTGCTTTCTGCCCGCACGTGGGTACCTTGCACAGGAGCGAGATCTGTAGAATACGCTTCATGGTGCTCTGTGAGTTTTTTAAGTATAGGCCATGTCCTGGTGAGCTCACAGGTTAAACAGATGGGGAGGAGAATGGCCAGACGCGCGTGTTCACCATGACTTATTTCACCACTGAGTCGGGCCTTTAGAAAAGGCTTACTAAGGTGCAGTGCTGGGTTGATGAGTGAAAGGAGCTCCTGGGGAGTCCAGAAAAGAAACAGGAGGAAAATGCTGTGTGATACAATCCAGAAGGACTGGTAAAGCTGGGGGTGTTTGTATGATGGGCGAGGAGGGAGCAGTACAGTCGTGAACTTTTCTCAGAAGGCTGGAAAAGGCAGAATATCCTTTGATATATTTTTTGCCCCATGGCTCATTTTTTTGTTGGAGGTGTGATTTCTCCAGAAGCAGTTATTGCGATTCAACCTCTCTGTGCAGAGCATGTTTCCACTCTCCTATCTGGCCAAATCTACATGAATACGCACAGTCCAAAGTCTACTCGTGCACAAGTGCTACCAGTATAACAGCGGTATGGGGCTAGGATGCTGTTAATAGTTAAAAGGGACAGCTTTTGCACAAGCCCAGTGGTGGTGGTGTGTGGCATGGTGACATCTTTCTCCTGAAGCTTCTGCAGACAGTGAAGATGCGGATTAGTTGGACCACTGGGTTCCTGCTGTGTGGCATGCCTGTGAGTGCAGCAGAAAGGCATTTAATGTTCCTCGCCTAATTGGGACTGTGTGACTCGAGTGTCTGGTAATGAGAGAGGGGTTTTTACCCATAGGACCGTCTTTGAAGCTAGTTCAAATTAATAGAGTCCTGGCAATAGTTGTGTTTGTGCATCTGAATTTCTAGCTTGCTTTGTAATGAACTGTGTCGGATAAGAATCCGCCTGCTGTATAAATATGGGTGATTACAGCGTGTCAGGTAATTTAGTTATTTGGCATGATCGATCGGGTTGTCTGAAACAGAGCAGCCTCCATTTACGTGGTGATGAAGCGTTCTCCAAAAAGTGCAGAAGGCCGTCAGCTTGCTAATAAAACTGTGTGTGACTGCCCGCCCTGCGCATCAAAGGCTTTTCTGAGAGGAGGGGAAAAGCTGGTGTGAGATGCACAGCAGCACAGATACAGGTGGGAAGACAGGGAGTGGGTGAAAGAGCTAAACAGGGAGGGAAGGTACATTTGGAGTTGGTTAGCCTGGTTAATTTGGCCACGTAGCACTGACAGATTTAACGTCACTGCACCTTGATTGGATGTAGCAGCCAGGGTTCCCCAGTTCCTATAAGCTTTCCCTGGATGTAAACTTCCCGGCGTGCCCGGGTCATGAGGATTGACTGCTGACCTGCCCCCTTGCCCGCTGAAGTCCACGAGAAGCCACCCGTACGATTTCATGCTCGTTAGAGGCCCCTCGCTGGAGCTGCTTAGTCTCCAGAACTGGCTCATTTGCTGCGTGCGGGAAATGGGCAAACTTTCCAGAAAACCCGTAGAGACAAGTTATTTTCCATAGTGACCCACCCTGCTAAGTGAGATGCTGTTAAACATTGTGTGTGTTTCTGTGCTCTTCAGGCAATATTTCCTTTTTCTTATAACTTAGCCAGGACAAAGAAAAATGTAAATTTGTGCTTAATTATGACCTGAAGCATCTATCAGAACAGGAGCCTGAATTCTGCCGTGTGGTTATTTGCTGCCGAGGAAGTGGTGACGATAGTGTTTTAGGGAGGTGAGAGAGGTTTATATTTTTGCCGTGGGGAAAATAATGTGCCTGAGCTATCTAGGGCTGAAAACCACAAAGAATACCAAGGACTTGAGCTGTCTCACAAAGTCAGCGTTTGGAAAACAGCCTTCTCCTCCTGTCTGGAGTTGACCTCTGCATGCTTCTCTCATACGACGCAAAGCACTTGGCTCTTCACTGTGGTTTTACCTCAAGACAGTTCTTGTTCATTAATTGCTTCAAGGAAAAGGCAAAAAGAGCCTTCCCCTCCTCCCACACCTAATTTATCCCTTTTAGCGGTGAACAGAAGATCAGCCGCACACCTACTCCTTGAGTAGTTTGTGCCACTGAACATGATGGAGCAAAGTACCTGCTTCCTCAGTTTGCCTCCTGCATCCCAAAAAATCTTTAGCACTTTGTAAATGGGAACGCAGTGAGCAGAACAACATCAGCTGCTGTGTGGTTGTACGGATTTACCAGGTTTCTCGTAAAGCTCTGCCCTGTGGGTCCCCTGCTCTGAGATTTGGAGGGGGGTGAACTTTGCATCCAGGGTGTTCTGCCATTCGGTACGGCAGAGCGTAAAAGGATTTGCTGGTAAGCTGGGTGTCTCTTTGTGCGGAGAAGCACTTGTGTGCAGCCTGGAAGAATAAATAAAACAATATGGCTGGTTTATTACCAGAAAACAACACTAAATAATAAATTTAAGAACTAAAAGCTCTGTATGTAAAGTAGATTTTGCAATGCATTATGCAAAAAGCAAGAAGGCACCAGAGAGGGAAACCACTGGAAAAAGGCAGGCTGGGAAGATGGACGATCTTGCAGACAGGACAATTAGATGGGGAGTGAATCCCAAGCTGGCGGAGGTTCTCGGGTGACCTTGGGCAAGTTATTTCTCCATACCTCCATTACCTGCTGTCTGAAAACTGGATGTGGTTTTACTGTCTAAGGATTTCATCAGAATAAATGGATGTTCATGAATCACTCGGTTAACCTCAGCTGAGGAGCATGACAGACCTTTCGCAGAGGGCAAAGCAGGCAGGTACCTGGAAGCACTAGGGCGAGAGATTTCTGTAGCTTCTGCTTGCCACAATACTGAGCATCTCCTGGAGCAGGCTCTTGTCCCTGTGCCCCAGATGGGAAACAAAAAGCTGTAAACCAGACTGTCAGTTCTTTGCTCGTCTACCTTGAAGCAGTCTGAGTGCACCTTTACTTTGTAAAGAGGGAGAATGAGGCAGGGAGGTTGTGTGATTTCCCCTGGGTGCTGGCGAGAGGCCATGTTAGAGCTGGGGGCAGACCCAGGACATCCTGACTCCAGGTTTCTGCTTGCATTTCTGAATTATTGCCACCTGAGACCTCAGATGCAGAATCATACAATCATTTAAATTGGAAGGGACGTCTGGAGGTCTCTGAACCTGGGCATTGTCCAGACAAATTTTTAATATCTTTTGACCTCCTGTCACGAGGGTCAGCTGTGGCCAAGCAGGTAGTGACCAGAGCTGCAGTTTGATGACATTCCCCACCTCCATGTTATTTTTCTTTCTGCCAATGCCAGAGCCCTGGAAGGTCTGGTTGCTGCCACCACGGATGGATTTGGGGGCTGCAAGTATTTGGCAGGAGGAACCCCCACTCCCAACCCTTCCAGTCCCTCCTCTTCTTTCTGCTCCCAGCCCAGATGGCCAGTGCACTTATCCCAATTCTCCTTCCCTTCTTTTCCTTCTTTCCTTCCTGCAATGATCGGGCAACTCAACTTTCATCCTTGAGGGAGCAATACTCCATTTTACCTCCACACCTGGGGTGGTTAGCTCTACCATGTCTTTTGGATATCGATTTCTCTGTTCACCTGTCATAACCTCTCAAAAGCACCAGCAGAAGTACAAACAGATACACATCTCGGGGTCTCGCCTGCTGGGGTTTATCCACTGATGATGCTTCTGGGTTTTCTTGCCGTGTAACTTCAGAAATGGGGCTTGCTTCTGAGAAAGGCCGGATCCTGAACTTGCCTGCCGGGGCTCTGCAACCAGCGACAAAGAGTTCACGCTGATTGTAATGATCCTTTCGGCAGCTACAGCAGAGTAATCTACTTGTTCCGTGCCTGGAGAACCTGGAGGTCCTGGCACTGAGAGGCTCAAACACAGGTGGAGGGCTGGCGCCCTGGGGTGTTGCATGATGGGTGCCCTTGGTGAGAGATGCTGTGGTTGCAGGCATGAGCGTTCTTCCCCCTCGAGAACATGGGGTGGAAGGCAGCTCTCACAGGATTTGTCCTGAAGTGCCACTTCTAAACCGCCCCAAATACCTCTCTGATCCCTCTCTGCTCTCAGTTAAGGTTGGTGGAAGGTCTGCAAAGGAGAGAAAGTCAGAAAAGCTCTTAGGAGGTCCTGTGTTTTCTCTTCCAGTTGCATTTCTCGCCCCCCCCCCCCGCTTCCATTCCCCATCCAGATGAGCTGTTAGGGCAATTTGCAAATGCAGTGGGTCTTTTTCTTCTCTCTCCTCCCCACAAGGGTTTCTGAATTGCAGGAGACGCATTTGTGAAGACTGTTAAGATGAAATGATGCTGAACTGGGAGCACTGGTCCTATGCTGTCAGGGCAGGAAGACCTCTGGCTGGAGAGAAAGTAGCAAGCACGATGCAAAGCCAGTGTCCATGTTGTCTGGGACCTGTCTCCAACACAGCACACAAGCAGCAAAGGGAAAGAGTAGAAGAACAGGGTGAACGTACATGACACTTCCCCTAGTGTTATTCAGCCGTTGCCTTCTTCAGCACACCTGGTTTCCTGACTTTGCTGGAGCGAGCCCATGAAAGGGCTCTCTTGGGTCTTTGCCCAGGACTCCTTCACTCGGCGCATGCCCAGCTGCAGATGGGGAGCATGGCTGGAAGCAGGTTTGGCCTTCGCATGGAGCTGCAAACGTGGTGAATGTTTCCTTGGCTTAGATAAAAGCTTCCTAAAGCCGGGGATGCAGTTTATCTCCTGAATTTACAGATTACCAGACCTTTTACCGGTTGTGCGTGTAGCAGCATTGGTCTGAGCCTAGGAGAATTTCTCTGTACCTGAGAGCTCTCGAGATGGTACAAATCCCTCGTGATGATCCCCAAGGCTGTAGCACGCAAAGCATTTCAGAGTGAATTTTCCATCTGCTCCTTTTAAAGATCTGCTCTCAAACGTACCTTAAAGCACATGTCTAATAGATTTATTCTCCTTGTTCAACTGCAGAAGGAAAATCCTCCAAATGCTTCTGTTCCCAAAGTGATCGGAGATTTGGGGTGTAATCCTTTTCTTTGAGAGCATTAGGAAGTAGAAAGTTATCATCGCTGAAGGACTGTTCTGCGTTCATTTCTTTCCCATTTCACCTGAAACTCTTCTCTGAAGGGGGGAATATGCTATATTTTCCTTTTTTTTCTGCTTCTCCTTAAGAAAACAATATATATATTTTTTTTCCTTTGATTTCATTTTTAGTGCTGGCGACAAAGTGACTTGGCAATAGAAACTGTCTCTTCAAGACAGAACAGATAAAGCACAGGAGCCACTAACAGGCACTCCCTGACATCCTTCGCCGTTCATCAGGAGTGAGCCTGCGTGACAGAGGTGGGTACAGTGCTTGGCTCTCCGCGGGGAGGGCCAGCACAGCAGCAGGTTTGTGGCGGGAACGCAGCAGTGATAACACTGCAGACCCATCATTTCATGGGGCAAGAGAGTAACGACGAGTATGGGTGCCTACAGAGACAGAGTTTGGGAGCTCTAATTTAGCAAACACAGGATCCCTGTAGGTTTTTCTCCTGGAAAGTTCAGTGCGGTCTGTGTCACCACATTCTGCCTGATGGTTGTTTATTGCTGTGCTGTGCTCTGGAGCAACGTTTTTTCCAGGTTCTGTTCATAAATATGCTGAGAAAGGGACAATATTTCCCTAATTTTATAGGGAGATGGACAAAAGGAGGTGTAAGCAGAGAGGAATAGGTGTGCTCAGGTATTTGCAGAAGGACCTTGGTGACGGAACATTTGCAGATTAACGACTCCACGAGCATCCCCAGCTCAGACCAGCTTGGCTCTTTCCACTAGAAATGCAAAATGAGGGAGAACCTCGGGTATTCCCATAACTTCACTGACACGGGGAGCACCCACTGTGGAGTTGAGAAAAACTGGGAACGTAGCCCTGGATTTGAACTAAGATGTGACAATGTGCCCGAACAGCAGCCGTGTGTCATGGGAGAAGGAACTGCAGTGTGCAAACGTGTCATGCCTGAGAAGTCAGTCGGATTGGCATTTGGGAAGAGGCTCTGGTAATTATTGAGCTTCTGATTTCCCAAGAGCTCTTCCTGCCTCTTTTTTGTGTGTGTGTGTAATTAGGTCTATCAGGCAGCAACATTGTGTTATAACATCAACAAGAATTTCTCAGCGTTGGGCTCGATCGGTACTTGGGAGTGAGAGGAATGAGTTGTCTGGAGAGCCCAGCAACTAACCCATTTTTCCTCCTCCCAAACTTCTTTTTGGGAACTGTGGAAATCAGCAGGCTTTTTCCCCAGGGCTGCTTATTGCTCTTAAATACAACACTGAAGTCTCTCTTGGTAAAACCACAGATTGGGTTTTATTTTGGTTTTTTTTTTGAAGTCCTAGTAACAATGTGTTACAACCTCAGGCTCTATCGAGTTGATGAGGAATAAAGTCTTAGTAATGAAGAAGAGTCTGAGAGTGTGTCTAAAGTGCTTTCTTTATCACCAGCACATATTTTATACTGACAGTCAGTACTTTTAACTGATCCCAAGACACGCGTGTTGCATTTCAAATCTCTCCCCAGCCTGCTCTGGTCTTTCCCATGTGTCTTTTCCAAGCTAGCGGCAGAGTTAGTTTGTCAGCTTCAGGTTTCTGAGGATACCGATTTTTTTTAATTCACAGCCCACGTTTTTAGGTCAGGAGGATAAAGTTTGTTCTGTGTCAACTGAGTGGAAGGACGAGAGAAGCCACTGGAAGGATTAGGTGGCAGAACAGCTGCAGAGGATCATGTGTAGCATGATAGATTTAGCTTTTCAAGGATCCCCATTGCCATTTTAGGGAGTCCAGTTTGCCATTTCATCACTGTTCAGGGCTCATAAATGGGCAAAGCAGCTAAAACAGAACAAGATTTATATGGAGTCTGAGCTGATAACCTTTGTGACTGCCTTTACTGTCTGTGGGGCTGCAGTATTCTCTGGCCAGACTGAAGCAGCCCCTTCGTTATTTCTGGGCCACATTTATGATCCCTTCTTTCTGCGTCAAACCTTGCAGGGTTTGACGGCACTTACACCATGGCACCCCCAAACAAAAATACCAGCAGAGCTTGTTTTCCCACACATGCCTTGAAGTTAAGCTGGTTTTTAGATTCACTGGTGTTCTAGTGAGGGTATGCTCAGAAGGAGGGCTAATAGGGCCAGCTGTTTGCAGAAAACCCGTAGCAATTCTAGGATCTTTGCAGTCCATATGAGACCAGGCGGAAATAGCAGGGACTGATTGACTGATGCATGCACATAGAAGGTGACAGCATGAACTTCATTTCCTGGGGAGAGCTTAAAAAAGCTGGGGGGAGAGGGGGGGAGATAGACTTTAAAAGCTTTTTTTTTATTATTTATTTTTGCCTTCAGTTGCCTGGTTTGTACACTGGTGCATGCTGCAACCCTTCTGTTGTGCAGCAGCGGTCCCAGAGGCACGCTACGAGGGTGCTGCTCTTGCCAGGGCTCCCTGTGCCTGACTGACAGCCCCGTGCAGAAGCACTGGGGATTTACATTCATCACCAGCCTGTCTCCCAGCCTGGGCGAATGCGAGTTGGTGTACAGAGAAGAGTATTAAAATGTCCTGCCAGCAGAGCCGAAGCCTCCTCCATCTGCCCGCAGCGACTGTGCTGCCAAGATCTGAGAAAGCTGATTTAGCCTTTTCCTGACTTTTTAGCCCTTTTATCCTCCCGGCTTTCTGAGATTTACACCAGTGCTGGTTGCCAGACAATGTTATGAATTTTAAATCTGCCTTAATGTTAAGTGTCCGTACTACTGTGCAGCTCCCAGTTGCAGATCCAGTTGGGGGGGATCCCCATTTAATCACGGGACGTTAAGTTATCGACAACAAATGGCCTTGTAAGAAAATAGGCCGAGGAATTGTGCTTTATTACTCCTCTTCTTTCCTCTTTCATTATGATTTTTCCTGGTTAAAATCAAATCTTCCATTCATTTTTTCTAACACGCGCTTGTGTACTACACTGAAAATTATTCCTGACTTCTCTCTGCTCCTTTAAGGTGAACTTCTCTTTTGCTTTGGCCCATTTCCAGATCTCGTATTTTAGTTGAGATTTGCTTCCTCGCCTTCTTTCTGCTAATTCTTGATGAGTAGATGAGAGGAGTATTAAATAGATTTAGTGAAAAATGACCGTCACGAGCGTAGATGACTTTTCTCTAATTAAAAATTGAAGCGGAAATGAATAAGCTTCTCTCGAGGCTGTGCAAGAGTCGATGCTAAGCCTAGCACTATATTCATCAGTGGTGTGGGAAGTCCAGTATATGAAAGAATATCCCAGAAACTTAGGTACCTCAGAGGATGCTAATAAAAGGGAAGGGAGAGTTTCTAGTGGCAGCGTATTCTTGTGGCCTAGATTTAAGTCTGTTGGCATAGACCAAAGACTTGGAGCTGAATTTGCCGTGTCCTTGATTTTTATGCCCACGCTAGGTAGGCATTCAGTGCCATAGCAGAGTTTTCCAAGCAAAAAGGCTTATCTAAGCAAGCTGATACCGCTTGGGTGGTGTGATACCCGACAGATCCTAACTTCAGCATCTTTGTTTTGATGTACTTCTGCTTTTCCGGTTTTGGCCAGAAATTCTCTCCCGTGTGCAGCCAGCCAGCGGAGATAATCATAACCAACATGAGTACGTTCCCTTTAAACTTTCTCTTGCAATGAATTAAAATTTTCCGGCAGGAAATGAAAGCAAAACACTTCATCTAAAAATTCCTCATCAGCTCTAGTCACTGGACCAGAACAATAGTGATTACACTCAGTTATGCAGTACAAATTCACAGCACTGCTGTGTCCCAGGATCACAACATGCCATTAAAAGGTGGGTGGAGAGAGCAGGTGTACATAGATATGTCCGTTTTGTACACGAGGAGACAGGAGCTTGCAGATGTTAAGCAGCTTCTGCAAAGTTACACAGCAAGGCAGTGGCAGAGGAAACCAGATCCAGGGGCTGCGACTCTTCTGGTCTGGCCACTGAAGCACGCAACCCTAATGAAAAGCAGAGGGCCTGGAGAAAGCCATATGTCCGCATCTAATGAATCCCATCACTTTCTCAGGTTTACTGGTATTAACCCCAGAGGTATTAGACATGTACGAAGGTTGATGTTTTGCAGAGAGGACAGTTGCTTTTAAAAAACAGCAATGCCTTAGGTCACTAAGGGGTCATTTTGTTTGCATTGTCTGAATATATGTTTGTTCTCTTGTAGGAATGGAAGAGCATCAGCCACGCAGCAGCAATGAGAGAGACTGACATTCGTACAAGTCTCTTCTGACTCCTTCTCCACAATGGCTGGTGCCTCTGCATATTCATTGGATGGTAATGCAGGATGTCGAGAGCAGCAGTAGAGTTTGGCTTGATCCCATTGTGTTTTTCTTCTGCCGGTTGAGACTTTGAATCACCATGACAACGCTGTGACACTTCCAGCAACGGTTGCCTGCAGACCAGGGGTGGGCTGGGGGTGGGTGGGTAGGTCAATGATTGAGTCTAACAGGATCAAAAGTTGCGCCTGCAGCAAAACGACTGTAGAAAAGCCGTCAGTACGACAAGAAGATGAAATTCCCCTTCTATTGGCTTCTCATTAAGCAGGCACAATAACATTTTTTTTCGAGGGACTCACTATAAAAACTCTTTTGGTTATGGCTACTGATCCAACGTGATTGGGCGCGCAGTGACTTTTGAACTCATGACTGGATATACGATGTTGCGGAATGGGGGAGTGGGGAACGGAGGCCAGCCGTGGGTGTTGAGGTGGTCCAGTCGGATCCGGCTCACCTGGCTTAGTTTCACCCTCTTCATTATCCTTGTCTTCTTTCCCCTCATTGCCCACTACTACCTAACCACCATCGATGACGCAGACGATGCCGGCAAGCGCATCTTTGGCCCTCGGACCGGCAACGAGCTGTGCGAGGTAAAGCATGTGCAAGACCTGTGCCGCATCCGCGAGTCGGTCAGTGAGGAGCTGCTACAACTGGAGGCCAAGCGGCAGGAGCTCAACAGTGAGATTGCCAAGCTCAACTTGAAGATCGAGGCCTGCAAAAAGAGCATTGAAAATGCCAAGCAGGACCTGCTGCAGCTGAAGAACGTCATCAGCCAGACTGAGCATTCCTACAAAGAGCTGATGGCTCAGAACCAGCCCAAGCTCTCCTTGCCTATCCGGCTCCTGCCAGACAAAGACGATGCAACCTTCCCCTTGCCAAAATCCAACCGGAACTGTAGGCTACACAACTGCTTTGACTACTCGCGCTGCCCACTGACATCTGGCTTTCCAGTCTATGTCTACAACAGTGACGATTACCCTTTTGGTAGTTCCTTAGACCCTTTAATTAAACAAGCCTTTGAGGCAACTGTCAGAACTAATGTTTATGTTACTGAAAATGCAAATATTGCTTGTGTGTATATAATTTTAGTGGGGGAAATGCAAGAGCCCGTAATGCCAAAACCTACTGAACTAGAGCAACAGTTGCACTCTTTGCCATATTGGAGGACTGATGGACATAACCATCTCATCATCAATTTATCAAGGAAATCGGAAACTCAGAACTTCATTTACAACATCAGCACAGGGCGCGCCATGATTGCCCAGTCCACCTTTTACGATGTGCAGTATCGACCAGGGTTTGATATTGTGGTATCGCCTCTGGTCCACGCTATGTCGGAACCCAACTTCCTAGAAATCCCGCCCCAGGTGCCAGTCAAGCGTAAATATCTGTTTAGTTTCCAGGGGGAGAAGATTGAGTCTCTCAGATCTAGCTTGCAAGAGGTTCGCTCTTTCGAAGAGGAAATAGAAGGCAATGCCCCAGCTGACTACGACGATCGGATCATCACCACCTTGAAGGCTGTTCAGGACAGCAAGTTGGACTTTGTTTTGGTGGAGTTCACATGTAAGAACCAGCCTAAGGCGAGTCTGCCCACTGAGTGGGCTCTGTGTGGAGAAAGGGATGACAGACTAGAGCTACTGAAGCTATCTACTTTTGCACTGATAATCACCCCAGGGGACACCCATTTAGTGATCTCCGCTGGGTGTGCCATGAGACTGTTTGAGGCTCTGGAAGTTGGAGCCATCCCAGTGGTTCTTGGAGAGCAAGTTCAGCTACCCTATAATGATGTGATCCGGTGGAACGAGGCAGCCTTAATCATACCAAAGCCACGTATCACAGAAGTGCACTTTCTTCTGAGAAGCATTTCTGACAACGATCTCCTTGCCATGAGGAGGCAGGGCCGCTTCTTGTGGGAGACCTACTTCTCCACCTCTGACAACGTGTTCAGCACAGTCTTAGCTATCATAAGGACTCGAATCCAAATCCCGGCTGCTCCTATCCGAGAAGAAATCGCTGTGGAGATTCCCCACCGGTCTGGCAAAGCTGCTGGTACAGACCCCAATATGGCAGACAACGGTGACCTGGACTTGGGGCCTGTGGAAACAGAACCACCCTACGCATCTCCCAAATATCTCCGCAATTTCACCCTCACTGCAATGGACATCTACAGGAATTGGAATTCTGCTCCGGGGCCTTTCCACCTCTTCCCCTACACTCCCTTTGACCCTGTTTTACCATCAGAAGCAAAATTTTTGGGGTCTGGGACTGGATTTCGACCAATTGGTGGAGGAGCTGGTGGCTCTGGGAAGGAGTTCCAGGCTGCTTTGGGTGGCAACGTCCCCCGGGAGCAGTTCACAGTAGTGATGTTGACTTACGAGCGGGAGGAAGTATTGATGAACTCCCTAGAAAGGCTTAATGGTCTCCCATACTTAAATAAAGTTGTGGTAGTGTGGAACTCTCCCAAGCTTCCCTCTGAGGATCTCTTGTGGCCAGACATTGGCGTCCCAATCATGGTAAGAAAGATGTAGCTACTATGGTCTCGCTTCCTGGTGGGGTTTGTGCATTAAAGTTGGCTGTAGCTGTTCTGTAGCCTGTCAGCTCAGCTTAAGTCATCTAGGACAGCATTCATCGCGCATGGTTGTAGATGTCTACCTTATCTGGATGCTTTATCAGCTGAGAAAAACAGGGAGATCACAGGTATGACTCATCTGACCCATTTTAGGTGTTTGCATGAGAATGCCGTGGCTGGTGCTCTAGAAATGCCTGTTTCTTTCTCTCCACTGGCTTTAAAGGGAGGCCGATGTTCAGAGTTGCACGGCTGTGCTCTGCAAGATGAATTACTGTCATGAGAGAATTTGTTCGGTGACCTTTGGGTTATGAAATACAGGAGCTGTTGCGCAGGAGCCTAAATTGTAAAAATATGGGATCTTTAGAGGTGCCAGGTGTTTAGCACTCACAAAACAGTAATTGCTTGTATGGAGCCTAATAAGAATCTTGAGGCTTAAAGCTAGAGATTCTCGCTTATTGAAAACCTTTGCTTAGGCTCTTTAAGTGTCACACTGTGAGGACAGTTGGCACCTTATAAATACAGAAGTAGCGACTGTTTCTGCACTTAACCAGATGAATCTTTTATAAAAACAAAAGAGGGACCCACTGAAGCCGTGCCTGCTGCAAGGGCCTCAAAAGTCATTTATCACTTTATATTACAAGGGATGGCAGAGAAGGAAATAGAAGCCATGACCAACGTCACCGTGAGAGCTTCCATGCTCCAAAGGTTGTAATTGAGTTCTGCTTAGGTTTGGGTTGTTTTCCCACTCCCCCCACCTCCCCCAGTCAAACTGTAGAAGCGACACCTTCAAAGACAAATGGCATTCCTTTTCATGCCCAGCCACTCACTTGCATGTTGGCAGCGTTGCTTGTAAGGAGTTAATTCTCCCTAAATTATTACTTATGTGTGTATTTATTTTAGGGTTTCTCTGTCATCCCCCATAACTTTCTGCACTGGCTGTTGTTAACAATCAGTATTAAATATAACTCTCTGTGTGCCCTCATAAAGAAAGCATGGGGATAGAGCCACTAACAAGAAGCAACACTGTGTTGTCTGAATCTGGTTGTGTGTAGAGGACAAGTGGAAGGAGAATGCCTTACAAATTAAGGAAAGTAAAAAGAAAAGGGGGAGATGGTACTTAAGTACGCAAACTGCATGTGGTTTATGTGACAGGACGCTACTAAGCTTAATAGCAATGTGAGCTTTATGCTTCATGCAAAGAGATTCATTGATTTAATATTTCATTTTATTATTATTGTGATGAATAAATCCTTCTGCTCACATTTAAAAACCCTTATGGTCCAGGGACAATGAGGAGAGAAAATTGCTTGGATAATTGCAAACTAATCTTTCACATTAGTCCTGTTGAATGCCTGAATTCTGCAAAATCTCTGCATTGTGTCTGCTGAAAAACTGTGTACTCCTTCAGAACTGAAGAGTGGGGATTGTTCTCCTTGGAGTTGCTAATGGGTGTTACTTGTGAAAGAAAAACATGTTTCTGTTGATGGACATTAATGCCTTTTTTACACTGCTCTCATCTGCACATCTATTGTGTTGGAGGCCCAGTGGCTGTTTTGGGGACTTTGACACAATACAGGTTGCTGCGTGTCACCTTCAAGGCGCAGGCTGGGCTTTGTGTGCTGTGGGGGGACGTTTGGTACCGGAGGAGGAAATTGTCTCCTGCCTGTTTTGGGATGTTGGGTGGTTACACTGTGCTCATGGCCAAGTGCCAGGGAACGGCTGGAGCACAGTGAGCTTCTGCTGGGGTCCTTTCCGAAGGAGCGTGTTGGTCTGGTAGTAGGTATCCTTTCTTCCCATTTTTCTAAATCCCGTTTTTCAAAAGAGCCCGAGTCTCCTGGGATCTCTCATAGGAGGCTGAACCCTCTGCAGCCTCCAGGCATCCATCGCACCGAAGTGCTTGTTGCGAAGTCCATATCCAGACCGGGTCTTTAAATCACATTGGGAGTCTGTAGCGTTCATCTACATGCATGGTTTGGTGTGGTAACGGTATAAAACCTTACTTCATCGGACAGTGACAGATCCTAAAATATGCCGTGGAAAAGGGCCACGAGAACTGGGGGAGCAGAGGTGAGATTCCATTTGAGCCTCGATGGCTGAGACATGGGATGTGCCTAGCCAGGGGAAAAGGCAGGTGGGCACATGGGGTTGGCAAGAAACACAAGCCCTTACGACTACTGATGTTGGAAGAAACTGCAGAGCTGTGATTCTGATTTCCTTATGGAGAAAAAAGTGTCTTTTGATGGGGAATATCCAATTCTCTCAGATCTTGAAGCACTGCTGTGGCTCTATGTAACAAATACGTTCCCAGTAACACTGGGGTTCAAAGAATTGCCCTGCATTCAAGTCCCAAAGCACAGAGCTATGCGAAGGAAACTTGGGGGGGAAGAGAAGTGGATGGGGGCGGATTTGGGTGCCGCCTCCTTGCGATTGAAGTGGGTCCAGGCACCATCTGACTGCGAAGAGCAACGCAACATGCATCGGCATGATCTGTGATCAGAGCACCCAAACCCAGAAGATTATTGAAGAAAATCGCAGCCTAATGAGACAAAGCAACGTGTGTAGCATGTCCTGGGCTGAAAGAGCTCTTGGAACCATAATGTAGTCCAGAGTCCCACCAAGGCGCTGCTGGAGGGACTGCTTGGTGGGACTTTGGACTACACTTCGGTTGTGCGGCTTTGTGCTAGCGGAATACCCCAAAGGAGAGTTGAACTTCCTCCTTTAGCCTTACTGCATGGCTTGACCTTAGTTCATCGATCAATTCCTTGAAACTTCGTTTGCAAACTGTGCTGCTTGGTTGTGATTTGGTCTTCCAAAGCATGTTACGTGGTTTCTTTTCCCTGGTGGGCTGGGTGTTAATCAAGAGCAAAGCTTAAAGCTGCATTGGATCTTTGAATTTTTCATGGATAATGAGATAAACAGGGCTACAGAATATATTTGATTTTTTAAAAACTTTACTTAGATATATATTTCTTGTGATGGCATCACAAAAATCAGTAAGATTCCTTAGCTGCACAGGAGTCTCTGATAAAATATTCTGGTCCTGTACTGAGCTTGAAGTGACTAGGTGCAGATGTAATTTAATGTAAAGTTGTGTGTGTAGTCATTCAAGGCTGCCCCTGGAACAGATGTAGGTAGATTACCCTCTAATTTAAAGTGCCTTTGTGCTGGAGTTGAGCTGTAAAAATTGTTCCCGTATCATGTTAAATAGTATCGCAGCAAAAACCAAAGGTTGTAAGTGAGAAGTCTTGTTTGTGCAAGCTTAAAAACTTGCCTTCTGCGAGCGTTTGTATCTTTAGCACTGCATTAGGAGAACTTCCTCGGACAGGAGAACCTGGAGAGCGTGACCCTACCAGTGCCAACAGCAGCGTTGCAATACTGCTTAACTTCTGAGCGCCTCCCTGCAGCATTTACACACTGTTGATGCATCCTTCAAGATGTTTGCAGCATCTGGCGAAGTCACAATATACTCAAGGAATTAAAAACTGCCGGGACCACCGATCCCTGCCAGCCGTTGAGCCCTGCTCCCTTGTAGCAAGGGTGAGAGCCCTCCTGTACACGGCATTGCTGCTGTTGCTGAAGTCCATGGCATGATGCTGCTATTTCCATGCTTACAGGGAAGAAAAGGGGAAAGGAATTTGGATTAAATCTGCTCTGAACATGTGGAAAGACTGCACTAGGGTTTGAGTGAGGTGGCGATACTTGCCTGCTGCTCCTGCACTGCACGCACGTTAATCTTGGAAAGATTTCCAGTAGAAGAATAAAGGAGCAGTGATTAAGGAGAAGATCTGGCTTGATCTTGGGGTAGAGACTTCCAGCTTCCCCTTTCAGCATCTCCGCACTCAGGATTTCTAAATAGTGTACAGGCGATGACAGGAGAAACCTCGCTCTGCTTTGCAATTCCCTGACAGTGTTTTCATCCACATGAATAAAAGTGAAGGGAAACAAATGAAACAAAACACTCAGGCAACCACACATCCAGCCCACGCAAACAGTAATAAGATGCACCCAAGAAGATTCAGATCCTTCTGTGCTTTGCGCTGTGCTTGGCACCCATGTGCTGCTGCTTTCTGGTTGCTGTAGGGCACTTGCTTGCAATTCCTCAGCAAACTTGCAGCATAGAGCCCAGTCCAGATGCTAAATAAACCCAGTACCTGGGTTTAGCAGCTCTGTAAATCCTCCAGTGCTGGTTCACCGGCTGTCTTCCATGCTGCTCTGAGCAGGACATGGGTTGGGGCAGGGGGACAGGATTCATTTTCCTGTTCCTGCTCTGGTTTTAATCCTAGAAACCTAAAAGGATGTGTTGAGCTTGAACAGCCCGACTTACCTGAAGAGAGTTTGTTTTAAGATATTTAGTACGCATTTCACAAGGCTGCGCGCGCCCTCGGTTCGGTGGGGAAAGCACAAAGCCCCGAGCAGCGAGGTGATTAAGCTGTGGAGCAGCTTGTGTTCAAAACAGCCACAGATCCTCTAATGCAGCAATTAAATTATCCATTTCCCTTTCAGAAACTTCCTTAACGCCCCTGCGGAGTTGCAGTCCGAGCCAGCAAGGCAAACCGTGCGCTCAGCAGCCTCCCCTTACCTCCTCTCCTACCCACATTTCTCAGCCTGTGGGTCGTGCCCTGGAGATGGGAGGAGACCAGGAAAGGGACGACTGAGCTCAGGAGGACTCTAGATTTGGTTATAATCTCAAGTAAAAAAAAATTCTCAGCCCGTTGTATGCACCCTCTGTCATCAGACTCCAGCATATTTGGGTCAGTCTGTCTCTTGCGCTGGACAAAGATGCATTTTTAAGACTTTTTTTCCCCCGTCCTTGGTAGCCTAAGGGGAAAACATCTTGTTTTAAGTAAAGGTTTTGCCAGCCAGAGAGAGGAACTGCTGCTTTCAAGCTGCAAGGGCTTAGTACTGTGTTGCCAGCCACGGTGATCTCTGCTTGCCAAAGGCCGCCGAGATCCAAGCAACATGAGAAAAAGGGTTGTGGAAGACAGTTTCATGGGGACAAATGCGTCCTCTGTTTACAGGGGTGTTTGAACCTGGAACAGTGACTTCCAAGCAACATTGTCTCTATTTCTATTTATTTTTTCCTGTCCTGAGCCCTTTGCCTGCAGCTCAGGGTAGCTGCTGCTATTACTGATCTCTTGTAAGAATCTAAAGGGTGGGTTGGAGGAGGATGGAGCCAGACTCTTTTCAGTGGTTCCCAGCAACAGGACGAGGGGCAACGGGCACAAGTTGGAACATGGGATGTTCCATTCAAACATAAGGAAAAACTTCTTTAGGGTGAGGGTGACCGAGCACTGGACCAGGCTGCCCAGGGAGGTGGTGGAGTCCCCTTCTCTGGAGATTTTCAAGCCCCGCCTGGCTGCAGTCCTGAGTGATGTGCTCTAGGCATTCCTGCGTCAGCAGGGGAGTTGGACTAGATGATCTCTAGAGGTCCCCTCCAACTCTAAAACTTCCGTGATTCCGTGAAGTCCGTCACTTTGGATGTGTAGGCTGAGGGGTGGCACCATCTGAATGGCGGTGCACGGTCTGAGCCTGCTGGGTTGGGTGTGTTGGAGGCAAAGGAAGAGTGCGATTTGTCCTCGTTAGCTGATAATTGAGATTTGGTACCAACCTGAAGTCAGGATGTGTTGGTGGGAGAGGTGGGTTGGATCAGGATTATGCAGTTGTGTCGTGGTTTTGCTTTGTTTTGAACCAGTGTAACATCTCTCCCACTTTCCCAGTAATGACTGCTTTTCGGTTGGGTTATTTTGGAAGCCCAAGGGCTTTGCATGGGGTGCTGGTGTCATGCGTGGAGCATTGCCTGTGAACCCAGCTGAGCTGCAGAAGGGCTTCCCGCATTTGGGGCTAAACCTTATTCAGCCCAAACCAGTATTTTCACAACCTGTGCTCGTGCTCCAGGAAATTGCAGCCCCAGCTTCCGACTCCTCTTTCTTTTCTGCATGTGTGCAGGTCCTTCAGTGGCAGAGCCATGGCTGGAAAAGCCCTGCAGCATTTTGCTTTCTCCTCTTCCTCCGGGGTTAGATGGTGTGTGCTTGTAGGCATTTTGGAGCAATTTAGCTGGGTTCGCTGCCAACGCCAGCTCCTGTGGCTTTCGGCAGTGACTAATCCTTTCCTTCGGCTTTGTTATAGAGTAAGTAGCTGGCTTTGATCTCTGCAGCCAGTTCCACTGGCGTAACGTCCTTTTCTGCTGGCTTGGTGGCCGGCTGAAAAAGCTCATTCAATTTAGCTGCTTGTTTAAAAAGGAATAATCTTTGGAAAATTTCTAAGCCGGAAGCATTGCTGCATCTGCAGACCTGGTTGGCTGGCCACCGTGTCCCTTGAAATGCCACTTGTTAATCGGGAGCAGGCTGGGGGGAAATGCCGTCATGACTTTCCCTTCTGTTTGGGCAGCATCTGTATAACTGTACTGTGCTGAGCTCCCTGCTGAAGGACGGATGCCTTAGGTTTGCATGTCCCTTCTACCGGAAATATTTGAAGGTGCTTTGGTATCTCTATTGTAAGGAGCACAGCGGGGTCCCTAGGTGATGCTTCTGGTCAGGAAGAGGAGGAACAGAACCTGGTCAGACTGTACCATCAATGTCTGGCGTGCCATGGTGGCAGCATGAGCTTTTCTGCATGTTCTTCAACATCATGGTTGGTTTTCTGGTAAGAGCAGAGAGAGTTGCAGACTAACAGCTCACAAGGTCGCCAGTAACTCAAGCTCAACTGGAGTGGTGTGCGTGATGCAGGGTGAGCTCCTCAAAGGGACCGTGAGTTAAACAGGAGAATAAAACTCTGTACTGATCACACACCACCATTTCAATCGATCCTTTTGCTTCCTGGGAGCTTTGCATAAGTACCAGCTCAGGTCCTGACTCAACCAGGTACTTAAATGCGTACCTAACCCTTCCTTGGAGACGTGACTCGTGCTTTGTTGGGCCAGCTCACCCACTGAAGTTCCTCTATGAGTCAGAGCTTTACACTGGGCACTTACCGCTGTTCCCTACCTTACCCTAGCTCGCAACTCTTGTGTACAAAATCAGGCAGAACCCAACCTAACTTTCAGGTCCTGGTTGCACGTGGGAGTGGGGAGCTACAGGTTTGCTTCCAGAAAGAACGATTCAGGCTCTGCTTTCCGTGACAAAGTCAGCTGAGAAAATCACCTTGCTTCTTAGCACTGAGTCACTTTACACGAGAGATTTACACCATCCATGGGTTAAATGGGCCCCATCCAGTGCACCAGCTTTACCGGCAGTGTATTGCAGGTTTATGAGTTAAATTTCTCCATGAGAGCAACTTTATAGGGCAGGGCGATGTTGCACGAAAATGTCTGTGCTGCTGTCGGGTACGTAGCACCACCTGCTGCCTGCAGAGCACGGTGCTGCCGGAGAGGAGGATTTGTTCTTCTCAAATCCCTGCAAGTTTTGCTGTCTCAATATATATTTTTACCGTTGTATAGCAGAAGAGGAAGGAGCAAATTTGCTTAGTTTACCTGTGATGCTAAAATCCAGATGCTTGTCACCGCAGGGCCTAAGCAAAGGTGCAGCGATGCGTGAATGTACGCTGATAATGTAACAAGCAGTGCCGACTTCCTAGGGATTTGCGCTCTGAATATTAACTCAAACACCCTTGCAATACTCTACTGCTACTGCCTAAAACCAGCGCTTCATTCTCTCGCGTGCCATGTGCTGGTTTGTAATAGCATTTCAATAGACGAAACGTTACCATAGCCTCAACTCCCTGAATTCCCTTGGCTTAGGATGCAGCTAATGAGGTCGGTGACCAGAAGGAAGGCGTTACTTTGGGGCACTGGAAAGGAAAAACAAGGGAGGGTGTAGCATCCTTGTACACTACAGCGTACGTAATCGGATGGTTTTTCTCTCACATAAAAGCTTGAAGATGTCACAGGGGCCAATCCCCCTGTGTTGAAGCCTTTAAACATCAACACGAAAGCTGTCTGTGCATCTTTAAAACGCTCTCCACTCCAGAGCAGACTCTTGTCACAACAGCTAGGGGACAAAAGCGGCACAATAGGACTTGGCACCGAAGTCAGTGCAGCAGCAAAATACCACATTGTTTTTCCAGGGTTGGATTCCTGCTGCTTTAAGGGTTTGCATGGTGGCATGCATGTGCCTGTTTAAATAGCAAGAGAAGATGTAGTGTCCCCAAATTATTTCATCCAGGGAAACAAGCATGGGGGGGAACTGAGAATGCGGACGCATTTTCTCTTTTTTTTTTCCCCTTCTGTTTTCACCTTCTTTTCATTCTCTGTGACTTCATTATTGCAGGTATTAGTTCATATGGCACCGTGTATTGGCAGCCACTTCACTGCAAGCCCGTGCCCTTCTTCTGATAAAGTCCTGGGTATCTGCGTTTCCTTTCTTTCCATGCTTTTAACTGTCTTGGTAGTGTGGTTTTGCTGTGCAAAATGATTTTGATTGTGCATTCTGTACAGGTTGCTTTATTTGTGAAGTGAAGACAGCTTTGTCTCCCAGAGTAGCTATAACTTGATGCGGTACCACAAGAAATGGATGGGCCCCAAGGCACAGGAGAGAAGGAGCGAGCTGCAGTCACCGAGGTCGTGAATTTGACTTTGGCTTGTGGGTATTAAATAGATGGGACAAAAGAAAATCTGTGTTGTTGTAGTTTGCTGGAACAGGAGGGACCTCACAGGACATTGGAATATGAAGGAGACAACTGTGAATGACATGAGAAGGCTATAAAGAGGAAGGTAACTCTTTGATACAAGGTTAGGGAAAGAGAGAAGTTTTAATCATTCTGCTTGTCCTTACGTGTCCGGTGAAGCTCACAGATGCCTCCTCAAGCTCTGTAGGATCGATTGGCAAAGATATTGCAGCTCTCAAATAGAAGATGGTGACTTATTCCCAAGTTTACCGGTGGGCTGGCAATGGTGCAGCACAGGAGCCACAATATTATTCACCTCCTGGACAGTCTCTTACCCCTTTTCCCCACGGTACCTGCCTGTATCTGGCGAGGAAGCAGATGCTGCTCTCCCTTATCTAACTGATGGATGCTTTTTCTTCAATTTTCTTGAAATCAAACTCTGCGGTTAGCAATAAAGTATGACCAATCTTCCTGCCATGCTGTGCACATGGAGCGCTCCCCTCTCTAAAAAACAGCGCCTGGCTCCTTCCTGCGCTTCTGCAGGAGGAGGTTTGTCTCATGTGAAAGCGATCGATAAGCAGAAAGGTGATGGAGTAGGTGGATTTAGAACCGAGGACTGCAGTTTGTTTTCCCCTTGTCCTGACTGCTGGATCCCTGGAATCAGTACTATAAGTACCCAGAAAGGATGGAGGGGTGTTTTCCTGATGACAGTGAGGGGATGCTTTTTTAGAAAGCATGAGAAAATTAGGGGAAAAAACAGTAGTTTTAAGTCACTTCCATTCATTTAAAGCCTTCAGTTAATTAATGAAAATCTGTGTTAGCCCTGCAAAGAAAGGTGAGGAGTATTTCCCGTGTCCTGAAACTGGCAAAAGGACCATAAGCAAGGAGCTAAGGGTATCTTGCTAATAAGCCAGAGGGAAACTGAGGCACAGAGAACAGAAAACCATGCCTGGTCCATAAAGCACGCATTTGCACATCTCTTTATAAGCTCACAGAAATGCTGTTTTCACCTATTCCCAGATTTACTAGCGGCAGAAAGATGGGAAATCTGGTGAAGCTGTTCTTACGCTTCCCAGATAACACTTTCAGATCAAACTAGTTTAGCAAATTCTTCAGGTTTCTGAATGTTTATCTGAGTTGAATTCTGAATTTTTTTGAGGTTTGTGTAGGGAAGGGAAATGGGGTTTGTTCTCGACATTGAACATTAAAAGCATTCCGGGCAGGGAGGTTCAGTTTGCAACTTTGATGTGAAGGAACTAGTCATCACTTTGATCTCCTGAGCTGCCCAGAGCCCTGGCTGGTGAAAACCTGCCTTATCTCTACAGTAAGGGACAGCCCATCTTTTACTGTGGAAGAAGTGAGCTAACAGGGAGCAAGAAAACCACTTTTCTGGGGAATATCACAGCCCTAAGCTAGATAATTCTTTGCAATAAGGCTCATTTTCCTACTGCTCTGAATGCAGGTGACAAAGCAAATTGGTTTCAACACACTGATAATAATTAGGTTGATTTTATCACAAATTTAGAAAAGGAATTGTTTTTAATTATACCTCATTTATGTGAACTTTGTAATTTCTAACGTGCTGGTCCTTAATTCCCAATCCATACTGTGGGTTGTGGGAGATGGTTATGGTAGTCTGTATTCATCCCAACCACGTGTTTGTCAGTAATGTGTTAACTACCTCTTGATGGAAGCATTTGTTCCCCCTTGATTTTATTTTACTTTTAAATTGACTAGCGGGAGACATTTAAATAGGTCTCTAAGTAGTAAAAGTCTTGGGACAAGCCAAGCGTTGAATAACGTGACATTGCCCACCATGGCTTGGAGAGCGTGGAGATGGTGCTCCTCCGGATGAAAGCAGACAGTGAGCTGGTGTGGGACATGGACCAGGTGAAGCAGGGTTCAGCCAAGGGTTCCAGCAATTAGGGTGCAGCAATTGGTGTAACTGAAGCCTACGAGCAAAGGGAGGATCCCTCAGAAACCCATCTGGGGCTTGTGTCCTCACTCTGCCATGTCGAATGAGAAGGCATTTATTGCTTGCTCAGGCAAGACTGGGTGTTTGGTGAAACTGCCTTTCCCCTTTATTTGGCCACGTTCAGGGTAATATCCCAACTCTATTCGCTGATATTTGAGCTGATGAAAATTGCTTTTCTCTATGAGCTGTACTCACGGAACAATGAGAACAACAAGAGATAAAATGCTGATGAGGGAATCATGTTTGGGGTTTGCTAGTTCTTTTTTTCTAACATTACATAAAAGAGTTCTCATCTCTAGATAATGCAATTGAGGACAGACTTGCTGGTGGAAAGCTGTCCATTTCATCCAGACCCATCAGAACTTTACCAGTGAGATCTCAGCCTTCTCATCTCAGAGGTCCCCAGCTGGAATAAACCTTGGAAGCCAAAAGTGGGTTTGCGTGCCTGTGTGCTTTTTATGGTTGCTGCTCCCAGCCATGCAAGCATTAATAAGTTCTCTGTCCTCTTCCCATCAAAAAAATAATCTATCTGCAAACTTGACGGCTTCTTGGCTCTGCTTATACAGCAGGTTTATATACCAGCTTTTTTAGTAGCTGCTCAGTAGTTAATAGTCTGACCCCAGTTCCTTCCTCTGTTAGTTGAGATATAATGTTCATTTTGATGCCCTCAGCCCCAAGATCTGAATGCCTGCGCTAAGGCTCTTCCAGGATAGGACACAGCAGCTTTTAAATGCTGAACATCACCGGGCATCTTTAGATGCAATATATTCCAAACAGTGAGGCGTACCAATTTGAACAAATTTAAAAATAATTGCACCTGCTCTGCCAGGCGTTTTGTTTTACTGCTGTAGTAGAAATCCTGCTTGACAGAGACCGAGTAGAAAGAGAAGGAACCTGCTGAAGAAGTAATTGCACAACAATACCGAGGATTTGCACTGACGAAAGTCTCTGTTAATTAAAGCAGCTGGGCTATCAGCCAAAGAGCAAAGTGTGGAAAGATAAGCTCTGCCTCACTTAGTGAACGGAAAGAAGGTATTTCCAATAATCCCCTGGGACCACATCCCTTGGGGTTCCAGCATGTTCTTCTTCCCCTGGAGTTGCTCTGACTCTCCATTGTGCAGTTCTGTATCTCTAAGACGGGTGTTGCTGTGTTTCCATCCCTTCGATGCTGATGACCTGGTATTGCACGGCATCTAATGGCTTGGCAAGAAGAGAGTACATCAAGGGTGCTCCTAAACTGCCGTGCTGACTTTTACATGCTCTCTGTCTTGCAGATGAGATGTGACAGCCACTCTCACATCCATCCCTCAGCTCTCAGTCCATTTGCTGCCGGAATTCTCAGCGTGGACCAAGGGACTAGCAACATGTCTTTTCCAATGAAATTAGAAGTGCATGAATTAGCTAGCAGAGTCTTCTCAAGAGTCAAGGGCCGAGAGAGATGTAGGCTTCAATACTTCAGAAGTTTTGGGGTTTTGCTTGGGTTTTTTTCTAATAAGGTCAGGGCATTGCAGTTTCTGCGTCTTTCTTAGGCTCTCATATGGCTGTTCCAGGCTCTTGTATGGCTCTTCCAAGGAGGACAACGTACTGAGACTGTACCTGGCCCATCACATCACCCGACACATCTGTGATGAGCGCTCCACCTGCATAGCGCAGCTGGGAAAGTGAGGCAGGGACACTGAATATTTGTGCCAAAATAAGGTCAGGCTATCCTAGTAGGTTCCTCTGTGAGCTGGTCAGGGTTTACTTCTTCGTCTGTACAGGCTGTATTACATGGCATTTCTGTGGTTACCTCAAGGACTGGAAGAGGATAGTCCTGGCCATGGGCTCTTTCCTGGCCTGTTTTCACTCTGCTGCTCTGAATTTCACAAGCTGCTCTGAAAACAAGTTAGCCCAAGTGTCGTGCAGCAGTCCTGGCTGCGAGTGTCGCTCCGACCTTGTGCATCTCTGCCCTGCGTGGTGCAGTGCCAGATTCCCTATGATATCCAAAACAGATCCAGGAGATGAAGCTAGTTGAGAGCAGTGATCCCTCTAGCCCGATGTGCTCTTTGGACTCTGCCTGCCTCTGTCTCTTTGCCTGTTCTCTTTTTCAACACCAAGGGCTGGGTAGAAGTGGCATCTCTGTGTTTTACCTAATATTAGCAAAATGGCTTTGGTGCAGAAGATGCAAGGCAGGTGTCCTCATTTCATCAGCTCTCGGATCTCCCCAAGCACGCGAGGATCTCGTCCAGGGGGAGCTCAGGCGCCTGGGGTGGATGGAGGCATGGAGCCAGAGAAGGAACACTGTAGAGATGGGGAGGTCATAGTGGGAAAAAGCTTCCCCTCAGACTGAATGTCATAGTGCGAATAAAATTTATCGGGGACGGACATGGGGAGGCTGACGTACGCCTGCTGTTTTTTTCCTGTATTGATACTGTGCTTCTCCAGCCCCGAGCTCCCGGGTCTCAGCCTTATGTATCCAACACTGTTGTTTCACCATTTAACTGATGCTGCGCTATCAGGTGTTGGGTGAAATGTGTCGCTTTTCATGACTTAGGAACGTAGCCCTTTCAGATTCTATTGGATAGGACTGACCTTTGAAAATCCTCTAACAGTTTATTTCCATCCAAAGATCTCTGAGTTGTTAGCAAACATTCATCAGCCTAACGGCTGCCCTGCGAGATTAGGGAAGGATAGACAGTGCCGGTTCGTCAAAATGCAGCCACGTGGGCTTGGAGCATGCCAATAGTTTGAACAGTGCATTATATCATTACCCCAAGCTTTTGAAGAGAAAGCTGTTTTATCCAACAACCTTTTTGCTATTAAAATTACAGCTATAGCAGCTGAGGGGTATCTGGAGAGGAAGATGAGGCAGAGAGGATGAAGTTCAGATGGAATGCCAGAAACAAGAGCTTGAAGAAAGGGTAAAATGAAAGCTGAGAAAGCAGCTTTTTGAGAGTGACTTTTTGTTATTAGACGAGTGTTTTGGTGCTGTCACTAGAGGAGTCTTGCAGGCAGCAGGATCATTGTCCTTCCCGCAGAAAGCTGGATGCTGTGCCCCATGTGGCCTCTTGCAAAGGGTTCCTGCAGGAGCTGTGGGCAGCAGGACAAGAGCAAAAGCTCGCAGCAGAATCAGCATCTGGGAAGGGCCATGCTGCAGGCCACTTCAACACCACCACTTCTAAATTGCAGCAGGAGCCCTGCAGGCGGGTAGTATAGCATATAGATGTTTCTAGTTTATTTGCCTTTCTTTGTCTTACAGAAGACAAATAGTTGTGTACGCATGCCCCTGCCTGCATTGAATCTGTGCATGCTCTTGCTACAGACGCTCCTGCTGCCGAACTTCATCTCCCCAGCGTGTTTCAGCTCTGGGACTGCTTCTAAGCTGGGCGGAATAATTTAATCTAAATTTTCAGGCATTGAGTACCAAGACAGGATTTGCTAGGGGAAAAAAGGTTTGCAACATTCATCTGGCTGCAGCGTGAAAGAGCTTCAATAAGGAAGAATCGTGACATCTGTCAGAACATCATGCCTTTGGGTATTGCCGATTTCATTGCGAAAAAAACCCGCCACCAAACCCAAAACTTGGAGTTATCAGTATCAAAACCCTGGGTGTGAGATCTTCCCTCCTCAAATGGCTTTTTCTCATTTCACAGCGAAGACCGATTTGTAAATCTGGCTCGTGATCCCAGACGTGCTAATGGAAGTTGGGTCATGAGCTTTTCTGTCACCTCACACTCAGCAGTTTTTCCCTGTGAGCTTTCGTGTAAAGCACAGAGTGGAGTTTCAGAAAGTTGAGAAAGGAGTGAGATGAAGCAATGGGAGATGAGGTATTTGAAAGCCTCAACTGCAAGTGACAGCATGTTATCCCAGGGATGTTCTCTGGAGCCAAATAATTACAAATAATTGTAAAATAAATCTAATCGGACAACCAACTCAACGTGCATCTTTAATTGCACAGCCACTAACAACAACACACAGAGAGAATAAAAATAAGTGAGTATCTAGATCCCTTTAATGTTAAAATAAGCATTCGTCTCCTTTAGTTCCTCTAGAAAGATGCGACAGCTGCACCCATATGAAAATGAATAAATAATCAGTTTTATTTGTATCGCAAGCTGTTTTCTCATCTCAGAGATGAGCAACCCACTGACAGCAGTCGAGTAGTTTAAAGAGAGACCAAGTGTTTGCACATATTATGTGCACGGACACAGTATCAATTTAAGAAAAGGATTTCCACTAGTATCTTCCTGTGCGGTTTTGTTCTCAGAGGGGGATAATTTATTCTTGGTTTTATGTTGCATTATTTAATTACTCGTATTTTAAAAATGCATCTGTTTTGCCAATTTATATGCAGTATACGCTGCCTTTGGATAGCTTTGCAGCTAAATACCCTTCCAGGGAAACTCTTTTCATACCTCTGGAGATGAGTCTTAAAATAGTCTATAAATCCTTTTCATTCAAATTTTGAAAGTGCCTTAAATTGGAGGCAGCAAAGCACAGAAGTCTGGAGTCTAGCTAGGCTGGTTCAGGGCGTAAAGGAAGGGGGCTGTAACTGTTTCAAGGTGGAGAGGAGGCATTGGAGAAGGAGCAGCGGAATAATTAATACATGAGAAAGGGGATAATGGTAACTTTCCGATCCTTCTGTAGAAGCAAAGATTAACGGGAAAACAAGAAGGTGAAGAATTGCCAAGGGAAGCCCCTGTAAAAACCAGGGACGTCTCATCAGGCAATAGATGACTGCAGAAACAGCCCGCTAAGAGCGTTTCTGAAGAGCTGGTTTTGGGTGGACGTTCAAATAAATGACCGATATTTTTTGGTTCAAGTGCCGTCAAATCAAGTAAGAGAGCAGATGCCAGAGAATATATACGGGGCAGGTGAGAACTGATGTGGAAGAGGTCTGGGAACGAGCACCAGAGGAGAAGTGCTGTCTCCTTTCTCCTGCCTGCTCTTCCTCTTGCCCAGCCGCAGCAGATGCTGGTGCGGCACCATCCAGAGCCAAGCGCCGCATGGCTTGTGCCTCATCCAGACTAGCCAGAGCGGAGCTGGGAGCCAGCCGGGCACTTCAGGGCTGTTTGGTGGGGAGAGACCAGTCAGGAGAGCAGCACATCACCTTACGGCTGCACCTCCCGTGCAGGTGGTTCTGAGCAGCCTGGATCTCTCTATGGGATGGCTTTGGCCACAGTCATGGGACTTGTTTAGGAGCTGTGGTCATATCCGTGCCCGTTTAGCAGTATCTTCTGGATTTGAGTGCCTAGGATAACAGCAGAAGATCATTGGCTTAACAGAGAGAGGATTCAAAAGAGCTGTTTTCTGCATCCGTGATTTTGCCTTTGCATCCCAAGGTTTTTAAACATACATTATCATAAATGCTTACCATCAAAAGAACATCCATTTCTTTACAAAATGGCCATCTGCTGAGAGTGCTGGTGGCCCGTCTGAAAGGAACTTTAACACCATGTTTACGTGTGTGTCAAAGTGCAGGGCTGCGATTTCCCCTGGGTTTGCAGCTCATTAGGAACTGTCGGAAGAGCCCTGTAGTCCTGTGTCGTGTTGGACTCATTTCCTTGAGTTTTCAGGTCTGGGCTGGGAATGAGAGCATGGTTGTGGGGAGGAGAAACATCATCCCGGGGGCTTGGTTATGGTGGAAAGGCCACGCTAGCATCCCATCTTCTGCCTGCTGCCTGCCCGCACAGCCCCAGCAGCCTGGCTGCGTGCCGGGATGAGCATCGTGTTGTATTGGGAGAGGCTGGATTTTTTTTATTTCTCATTAAATGAAGAATTGCTGGCTGAGCTCAAGGCTTGGATGTGTGCTTTTCAGTGTGGGTTTGGCTTTGGAAAGCAGGATGCCGGCCAGTAGGAATTGGATGAAGTTCTGTCCCCTGCAAATCATGAGGATTTTCTCATGGTGGGAGTTGAGATTGGCAGGAGGGAACAGTTCTGCGTGGGCAGGGCAGGACGCTGTGGCCGCTGAGTTTGATGCTGCAGTTGCAGGAGGCAATTGATAGTCTTCAGTAAGCACCCCCGTAGTTGTCCTTGGTAAGGGCAGTCAGACAGATTTGAGGTCTGGGCTGAGAGCCATGGTGATCTTGCCAACTTTTGTGGAGCATCTCAGCTTGCCCAGGAGCAGGTAGTGATAAAATGCTGAGAAAATCGAGGAAAAAAAAGACTGTGGTCTTGGTCAGCCCCACGTGATTCACATGAACAGCATCTGACTGGGAATGGGTAGAGGGCTGCAGAGATTTTTGGTGGCGTCTGTAGTGATGGCAACAGCTCCTTTGGCTTCTCCTTGGCAGCTGCCTTGGCAGAGAGCTTGGCTTCTCGTCGTGCAGCCAACGTGCACATGCAGTGCATGCCTCAGGACCGGCCTCTTTTCAGCTTCCTGACACGTTGAGTGGGGGGAAGATAACATGGAGCACAAGAGAAATCCGGATCAAAGTCAGCTTTAAGAGAGTGAACCCCAGGTGTGTAGTTTCCATATGGAGCCTCTCCCGATCCCCAAATCCCTGCCGTAGCTGGGGATGTTTACAGTCTGCTGTAGCCCGGTCTGACATCCCGAACTTGTTGCTTGATTTCCGGCTGGTCGGTCCAAACCTCTCCTGATAGTTTCCCTCCCCCAAAAATACACAGCTTCAAGGATGCTGCCTCTCCGTGGGACCAGGCAGACTTGTTGTCCACATCTCTGGTTGCATTTGTAAAGAAGCAAGTGCCAGTCTGGTCTAACACCTCCGTTGCAGAGGGAGCAGGGAATGGAGTCAGCTGTGGTCCAAAAAAGATGTGATTTATCCTACTTATGCGTACATGAATCTGCGCACACATAACTCCTTCTAAGGAGTCTTGTAAATAATCTCATCCTTTATATGCTGATGTGTAGAGGGACAGGACCCTGGTGTATCTGGTAGTCTCCGGGTCTTAGGGGTGATCTGGGTAACTTTCTTAATGAGAGGATGTCCAAATTTGTCCAGACTAGGAGTTGAAAATAAATGCCTGATTGCAGAATAGTTTCAGGGATACTTGGTACCTGGTCATTGTTCCCCTCTGCTGGAGTTTGCCATCTCCCAAAGTCTGTTAACAGAGCCCTCCTTAACTTCTACTAAGCCTAGTTTGGCTGATTTTTAATTGCATTCCTTACCAGGTGAGCGTGTGCTGCGAGCCTGCAGACACATGGGAGAGCTGCAGAAATCCTGGCTTCCTGTGTGCTTTCTGCAGAAAGAAAAAGCCATCGTCAAGGTGGAGGGGAAGCAACCTGCTCGACTTGAAACAAGGATGTGGATACGGGTGGGGTGAAGATCGTCACCTCCCAAATGTGCAAATCTTGCCTGCCTTGGTGGGTGGGGATGGCGACAGTGGCATCTCTAGAGCCAAGTCCAAGTGGTCAGGCTTGGGAGATGCCATGATTTGGGACATGCGTTATCACTTTTCTTCATGGGAGGGATCTGAACTCCTACCTGCTCCTCCACACGGAGCAGAACAGCAGGGTCCTCGTTGGAAGCTTTACCCAGATGAGGTCCTGTGCAGATCCCACCCCTGAGGTCAGTGCTGTCCCCATCAGACTAAGCTGTGTTTTGCAGAGGGCTTTGCTCTGGTCCAGCTAATCAGTCCTTGGGACAGCAGCAGGGAAAATGGCACAACCCCGGAGCCTCTGGCCAGGGCACTCCCCTGCAAAGCAGGAGACTTGCTTCACTGAATCTTATTAATAAAACGTTCAGAGTCGGTGCCAAGAAAAGGGATTGACAGTGTTGTAAATGTGTATCCTCCCTGGAGGACCGTGCTGGCAGGAGCTCTCTGCTTTTTCCTTCGAAGTGTGGATCGAGGTCAGCTCTTCGGGCGGAAGGGGCAGGTGCATTTGGCTCCTGCCAAAATTCTCAACTGCATGGTGAAAGGGAGCTTGTGGTATCCCCATCCCCACTCTGCCTATGGTACTGTTTTTCCCCAGCCCATTTGGGTTGAATTGGCACATACTTGGGAATGATGGGAACAGATCCTTTTCCTGAGGACTTGTTCTGTGTCTCCCCAAATCATCCAGCTCTCCTAAGGGCATCCTTCTGGCTTTTTTCTCATAAAGACCTGACGTGAGCAATAAGGTTCTCAGTTTCTTGCAGAGGTTGCTCTTTGCCCAGAAATCAATCCAGTTCACTAAGTTGAACTGTCAAAACTTCTCCAAGGGCATAGATGTTCTTCATGTTTTCACCATCAAATTATATGTGACACTTAATTTAAAGCTTAAGCGTAAAGTCTCACTAGCAAGGAGACTGCTGGAGGATACTGATTTTACTGCATTTTTGTATTTATGTATAAAAATGTACTATAAAGTATTGGTTAGGGGCGCTATTGCTGGGCAAATTCTAGATTTATGCTCTGTTTTAGTTCTGTCTCACATTTTTAAGATCCATTTGGCCAGCGTAGCTATGAACAGCACCAGGAGCAAATGGACTTGCATAGAGTTGTGGGGTTTTGTGCTCCTTGAGTCAAAAAAAACCCCACATTGTGGAACTGAATCATCTTGAATTGGTTTGCTGAAAGGAGCATAAACTTCTAATGTCGTGTGTCAGGTGCTCAGAGGCATCTTAGGTCTTGCAGTTTGTCTCAAAAGTTTGCAGACTGTTTAGGAGGTTCATGATTTTGAGCTAGGGGCCATTTAGCTGATGGCAAGGTGTTTTTTAAAAAACAAAAATATTCCCAAGGAAAAGCTAAAAATAACCAGAATAAGACAGCCAGAAAGACACGATCTGGGATGGTGTTACGTCTGGAGGGGCTGGGGTTTGCGTGCAGGTCCTACCACTGATGCTCTGCTCAGTGTTTGGAGCCTTAATGTTTGCTGTAAGGGAAGATGGCTTTTTGGTAAAAGCATTTGTGTCTTTCTTGTAGCTCACTGACTGATTTTGTGTCCTCCTCACTGTTTTAATCTCCTTGTGTAAGGGTTACTGCTTACTGTTTTTGCCAGAGTGCAGCGTTTCAGCTTTGCCGAGGGAACATCTTTTGTTGGGTTTTCAGAGAGCTCTTGGCTCAAGACTGTTAAAAAACAAGATTCTGGTGAAATAGGTCATTCAAAATGATGGAAGAGCAGGAGAAACAGCCCTGGGTGACAGATTGAGACCTCATTCCATTCAAAAAAGAACTGAGAGAGGATTTGGTTATGGTACCTGTGTACTTTTCTGGGGTGGAAGAAGCCCACTGAGGAGCAGCGACTGGGAGCCGAAAGCAGATAATTCACAACGAGGAGCAAGTTGTTAACGTTTGAGAGTGAACATCTCCAAGGAAAGGTGCATTCCCCCACTCTTGGTGTCTTCAAATGCAGATGGGGTGCCTTTCCGGTAGAGGTGCTTCTGCTGGCCACGGCTCGGGTCTGAGGCGAGGTCCCCATGACCTGGGTAATGTAGAAGGTTAGTGTAGGTGACTTCAAAGTCCCTTTTGGCTTAACTTACTGCTGTCAACCCCACCAGCCCTCTGCTGTTGGGTGTCTAGAAAGCATTTAGAGTTCAACTGGTGCCATGAAGTTTTCTCTCACGGCTTTGTAATTTTGTCTGAGTTGTTGTTTCACAGCTGTTTTATGGTGCCATGTGATGAGAGTCTACCAGAGGAAGGGTGGCTGCATTAAGTGCCCTGGTCCACCATGTAAGGAGGTCACACAAGATGATCACGATGACCTCCTCTGGCCTCTAAATCCCTGAACTTGGCAACATAACGTGCCTCTTGTCTGTACATGTAGATCTGTGGTCACCATAGCGTCTGCTGGTTTTCTTCAGCCAGTCCCACATGTGCTGGAGGAAGATTAATTAGTTATTGCTGGAAGAGTGCTTTGAGATATCTGCTGCTGTGGACATGGCACAATAAGGTGTCATTGGGCTGTAGTGTGTGATGAAGTAATGAAAAATTGCTAAATCTCACTTAAGGCCATGTAAGGGAGAGGATTGGACTTTTTTTATACTTTGCTGGTATAATAACCCTTTTTTTTTCACCCAGCCTAATAAGCTTCTGAGTACGTTTGTACCTGTAATGGCCATTTCATGCCTGAGAAATCTGGTGGGTTTAGAGGCCTATTGAAATGTAAAAACTTGAGAAGAGGTAGAAATGTTTCAAGTCCCTGAATCAAATACTCTTCCCATTCCCCCTAACCTGTTTTTACAAGATTAGTTGCTTGTATTAAAGCAGAAAAGATTCCCGAAAATTGACTTTTATCTTTCTCAAGAGTTCTATTTTCTGTCTAATAACGCAATGCCCTCGTTTCCGCAGCTCGGGATGCAGTGTATGCAGTCGAGATCAAAACCTGGTGTTGCCTGGGGAGGCACCACGCTTGAACCGTCTCGGGGAGGTGGGGGGGACAGAGAGACGGGAGGACAGAGAGACGGGAGAAAGGTTTGAATCTCAGCCCCATCGCTCCAGTCTCAGATCACTGCCTGCAGGTCCCCGCGGGCTTCCTTGGTGTGGTCAGCCAGGGGAAAGTGCAGAGGTTTACAAAAGCCACCGAATAGGTGTCTGATGACAATTAACTGCATCCTAAAAGTCCTGTAAATAGAGATAGTTTCTTTGAAAACAAGCCATCAAAGGCAATAGCTTTAAGTTGCTTCTAACTTTTGCTGGAGCTAATGTGATGAATTGAACGCGCTTATCAAGGCTTGGAGGCATCCGGCTCCTTTGTAGCATCCTTCTCCTTAGGGAAGAGTTTAATGATGGTGCACTGATCTCTCTATCCTCTGGGATCCCCGATTTCAGACATTTCAGGCAGGATCCGCTTCACTTTCTCAACTGACAGTAGTTGCATCATGTTGTTGTTCAGCAAGTTACGGGAAAACAAGTCAATAAGTTTGCCGTTTTTTTCTTTGGGATCTATCGATTTACAGGCTGCTTAAATCTTAAATACTCCCAGATGAAAGGCAGGGATACACCTATTTTCTGTGAAATGCTCTCCTGGGTTTGAGGTAAAACAGAATTCTCTTCAGTAATTCTACTTTGCAGCTGAGCCTCTTCTACCTAACTGAACTCTCTGAAATTAACAGCTTATTGTGGAGACACTGTTTGCTCTCAGCGTGGTAAGACCTGATGATTTGTAAGTTATGCCAAGGAATGGGACGCAGAGAGGCTCTCGCTTATCCTTATTGCTCTAACAACCAAGGGCAGCCAACTTTGGGATTTGCCTCCTTGGAGGGTGGGAAGTGGCAAAGTGTAGAGGGGTCACCCCTGCGGGGAGGAGCGGACAGGACAGGTGACCCAAATCTGACCAACGGGGTATTCCATCCCATCTGCCTCATGCTCAGTACAAGAGCTGAGGGATCAAAGGGTCAGCCCTCTTTCTGCCATGGCCAGCGTCCGAGGAGGACTCTGTTCATCTGCCTTTGATCTCAATCACTGTGTTCCTGAATCCAGATCTGGAATCTAGCTCCCATCCGTCACTGGGTCCAGTCTGGGACTTGCCCAGTGCCTGCCAGTGACATGATCCTCATCCTGGGAGCTCGATACTGGTTTTGTATATATTTTTTTTTTCATTATTTTCTTTTTACTATTTTATTAATATTTTCATTAAAGTAGTTTAGTTTCTTCTAAGTCTTTTTCTCTCTCCCTCCTCTCCTTGGAGAGGGAGGTGGGGGAGAGCATCTGTCGTTCATTTCACTGGCCAGTCCAGCCCAAACCGCGACAATGCAAAAGCTGAACACTGGCACTTCCAGACCTGCAAAGCTTCAGACATGATGGGACACAAATGCAGGACAATGTTGTGGGCAAAACCTCTGTACTGCAGTTTTCAGCTTTGGGGAGCAGAAATGAGTTGACATTTGTAGATGCAGTACCCAAATCTTTCCTGAGAAGCTGAGATGAAGACCCGTGGCGAGTAGGAGTCTGATAAATTCAAAGCAGCACCCGCTTCCCAGCACATCAGTGAGGCAGAGAGGGGTTTCTGGTGCTCAGCCTGGTGGTGCTCACTCTTCTTTTGTACTTTACAGAATCACAGAATGGTTTGGGATTGAAGGGACCTTTAAAGGTCATCTAGTCCAACCCCCCTACCATGGGCAGGGACATCTTCAACCAGATCAGGTTGCTCAGAGCCCCGTCCAACCTGGCCTGGAATGTTTCCAGGGATGGGGCATCCACCACCTCTCTGGGCAACCTGGGCCAGGGTTTCACTATCCTCAACATAAAACATTTCTTCCTTACATCTAGTCTGAATCTCCCCTCTTTTAGTTTAAAACCGTTACCCCTTGTCCTATCACTACAGGCCCTACTAAAAGTCTGTCCCTATCTTTCTTATAAGCCCCCTTTGGGGACTGGAAGGGGCTCGAAGGTCTCCCCGCAGCCTTCTCTTCTCCAGGCTGAACAATCCCAACTCTCTCAGCCTTTCTCCATAGCAGAGGGGCTCCAGCCCTGCCATCATCTCGGTGGCCTCCTCTGGCCCCGCTCCAGCAGGTCCATGTCTCTGCTGTGCTGAGGCCCCAGCGCTGGAGGCAGCACTGCAGGGGGGTCTCCCCAGAGCGCAGCAGAGGGGCAGAATCCCCTCCCTGGCCCTGCTGCCCACGCTGCTGGGGATGCAGCCCAGGATGCCGTTTGTCCACCCATCAAATCCATAACTCTCCAATTTAGAGGATGTTGTGAGGGACCACGTCAAAGGCCTTACAGAAGTCCAGGTAGATGACATCCATAGCTCTTCCCTTGTCCACTGATGTAGTCACTCTGTCATAGAAGGCCACTAGGTTGGTCAGGCAGGACTTGCACATGGTGAAGCCATGCGGGCTGTCTTGCATCACCTCCCTGTCCTCCGTGTGTCTCAGCATAGCTTCTAGGAGGATCTGTGCCATGATCGTCCCAGGCACAGAGGTGATGGAGCCAGACTCTTTTCAGTGGTTCCCAGCAACAGGACGAGGGGCAACGGGCACAAGTTGGAACATGGGAAGTTCCATTCAAACATAAGGAAAAACTTCTTTA